>OMLM01018124.1:3537-25673 GCA_900302695.1 Helostoma temminkii | reverse complement strand
CACACACACACACACACACACACACACACACACACACACACACACACACACACACACAGATAATGTAGAAAGTATGTAGATCCTCCATTAAAAGCTGCTGTTTTCAGCTACAACAGCCGTTTACAATATTAACAGTGTCTACACTGTATTTCTGATCAATCTGATGCAAATTATGAAGAATGCAAATTATATATATATTTTTAGTTTTACAAGAGAGGAAGAGAAGAGGAGTGGTTTGAGAATGCTACACAGAAAACTCCGTCATGAACAATATCTTTACCTATTACTGTAAATAAAGATTATTACTAAAATAATGAATAATTTCAAAATACATTAGAAGTTGCATCAAAGATTCTTCAGTACAAGTATGAAATGAAATGTACTCATTGTAGAGTGGCCTCATTTAAGTATTAGTATAATATAATATATAAAGCTATAATCTCCCCTGATGCCATCTACACTGAGCTATGGTTAATTCAGTCAACTAGAAAGACACACACAGACACACACATGTAGAAACAGCCTTTATTAGAACAGGAAGTTAACAACAGGTGAAAGTGCTCACACACTGTGGATAACTGTGCAAAGAGTAAAGTCCCTCATGTATGTTCTCATTTATGGCCTGAGTCTGCTCCATCTGCTACATGCTCAAATACAATGGAATGAAGTCCAAGTTGCTTTTGGGAACATTTAAAGGGCCAGTGCACACAAATAAAAAAACATTTTTCATTTCTCTCCAGCTGTAACCACACCTAGTTTTGGTTTTATTTGACCACACCTAGCAGATTTGCCTAAACATCACTTATGGTGGGTGAACTGACCTTTTAACATGAAGCTCCACTTTCATTTTTTCTTTTTCCCAAACATTTTTCTTAAGTGCTCAAACTGTAATTCTTCAAGTTCATTCTTGTGCATGGATGATAATAATAACAGTCTGTAGCTGCTCTGGAGCTTTCTCTTATGACTTTTATAAGCAGATGTTGGAATCATACTGATAAAGAGAATGTATTATCAAAAGCACCACAAAAGCTACTAAATGGCCGTTCTGTTGAGACTGCACAGTCAGTTTCGATTAATGCACAACACAATGCGCCTTGTGCTGACATTTTTCAATTTAAAGGAATAGTTAAGCATTTTGAGGAACTTGCATTCTTGTTATGAGAATAAGATCAACACCGCTGTTGTACTGTCTATGACATGGCAGACTGTTAGTGTAATATTGCATAATGACTGGATACAAGCTCCAGAATAAGGAAGCATTTTCCCCTAAATATCAAAGAAATGAATGTCTAAACTTGGAGGAGAGTTGGATAATTGTCCCTTTAAAAGCCTAATAAGGATGAGACTACATGGACAGTTTATCCCTGCATTTGTAGAAAACTGCAGCTACAAAAACTAAGAATAAAAATACAAACATAATCAGTTGTAACCAAAAATCAGTGCAATTAATGATTATCATAGAAATAATCCCTTACAAGCATCCTTAACCTGTCCCTTAAGTGATGATTAATAATAATAATACAAAGACTCTCAGTATAATCATTTGGAAAGTGAGTGATTAATTAATATCTCCTTTTTTACAATAATAAAATCCCTGGGTGACAGAATCCGCAAGATTTCACACATAATGCTAACCTACTGCATGATTGTGATTGTACTCACTGAGACAAGCTGTTTATCATTTAGATAGAACAGAAGGATGATTTTTCTTCACATTGAATAGAAATGACATCATCACCACCACAGTACTGACCACTAGTAAACCAGCTTTTTGAAAATCTATCCTGAGACACTCTGGTCAGTTTTACACACGTCAGTTTCATTTTCAGTACTGGCATTTTTAGTGTCCCAGGACAGAAGTTTGGATATAAAGACTAATATTCTTGGGTCCAACATGAACTTGTATAAAAATTGGCAACTGGCATTTTAAATTTCATAGAATGTTTTTTAAATTGGCTTTTAAAAGTCATGTATGGAGGCTGCAGCATGCCATTGGGATAGTAATAAAAAAGCTGTAAACTGATCAATTCAATAAACATTTAAAATAGGCATTATTGAATTTAAAGTTACAAAGACACACACAGCATTATATTAATCCTCATTAATTCTACTTCATTGTGATCCTTTAAATAATTCATTTGATTTTTAAAATGAAAATACATTTTTGTGAAGCGTGGTGAATCAGAGGGTCATCAGGGGCTGGGTTCACATTAAATGTTGAGGTGACTGATTTAAAATTTTTCAGGCCAATAGACAAGTGATTCTTCACAACTTCACAACAAGCATTTCAGGGCAAAACAAACTAATAGGAAAATAAGAAATTGGACAATGGAATAAGAACTGGAATTGAAAAAAGTCAATTTTAAATGTCTTTTAAAAATGTGTTTTGGCCCTTAATGTTAAAATTTAATATCAATATTAAAAGCCAAAACAGAATCTGTGAATTTAAAACTCTTATTAACGTTTACTCAATGCAACTTATAATATCTTAATAACCACAAATATACTCACTTTTATCAGCTCTTTAAGTTTATCTATGTATTTGCTAAGCCTCCATATTAATGAACCTGTGTATAAAACACTGTTCAAAACAGTAAATTAGGCAGACTAAAACAAAAAAATGGTTGTGCAGGCCTCAGTGGAGGTGTCACAGCCTCATTGACTTTGGTATCTATCAACCTGTGTCCAGCTCCTCTCACAGGGACTGGTAGCCATCAGTCCTCCTCCTGCGGCTCACCAGGTAAACCACCACCACGATGATGATGAGTATCAGCAGGGCCACTCCCACCCCAATAGCAACGCTGTAGTTAGGCTGGTCTGCAGGACAGAAGTCGGCTGGAAAACACAAAACAGTAATTACTCAATAACTACAAGATGTTACTTTATGAAAAAAAAAAAAGAGATTTATTCACTAAATGTATATGAAAGCCTGTGACTGCCAAGTTTAAATAAAATTATTTAATCTTATATACATTTTAAATGTATTTTTCTAAAGAATTCTACTTAAATGAGAAAAAATAATAATTTCCATTAAAATAATATAGATTTTCACTAAAGGTGAGCTAAGCTACAAATTTCATTTTCGTTACACATGATAAGTTTGTCTATTAATGTTTGTCCAATAATGTTTCATTGTTTTATTCAATGTTTCATTTCATCTACAATGCCATTAATATGGCAGAAAACCACAGATACACATAAAATTGATTTTGTTAATTTATGTTACGAATACTTTTACTGTGTGATGCATACAGAAAATAATTCAGAATCATCTATATTTTAATGATTTTGTATTGTTCATTATTATGTCATTTGGAAACACATTATTCTTTTAATTTCTGACATGAATATGAAGCTGTGTACATGACAGATCCAAAGTTCAGCCAGTATGCAGTTTATGGCCAAGAACACTTTGACGTGTACAGATTGCTTAAGAGCAATAGGCTCTATTTTAACACGTATTTTATATTCTGTCTAATCATTTATTTTACGTGTACATGCTGAGATTAGTTCTGCTAATACTGTAGATTTGGAAATGATTCTCTTTCACTTTCTGTACACTGTGGTGAACACAGCAAAGTTTACAGATATTCCTGTTGGCCACTGATAATGGATGCATGGGTAAACTGCACTGCACTGTGTTGCTGTGACTCATCTCATTCTGGTGTTCACTTACTAATAATTACTAATTAATCATAACTCTTATGATGAGACTAGTATAAATAATACTTCACCTTGTGGTAAGTGTTGACTGCCATGATGGTTTTGTTAGATTATTAGATTTTACTGCTAATGGTGCTCTGTAACTTTTGTTTTGATTTGACACCATGATACAGTGGACTTCTTCTTGTCACTTTTGCTATGCTTTGTATGTAAGTATTTATTAACTCACCTAGTGTGTAACATTTGAAATTAGCTGATGCTTGCAGAGTACAGAGTCAGAGCAAATGGTCAGTGGTCACGTACAAGTACTGTAAGTCAGGAGTATATTGAAGAATCTGTTTTTATGCTATTTTATACTTCTCTATATAAGTATTGAACTTATATTCTGCTACTTCTCTTTTGAGTTGGAAGTTGCATGTTATGTTTTAAATAGAACTGATACTCTCTGCTACTGTATATTATTATATATAATCCATATAGTATTCGATTCTGGAGTATTTAAGCAAACACTTTTTGCTATCAATACTTAATGTACTTTGGGCAGATGGCTGCCCACCCTGAGCCTGGTTCTGCTGGAGGTTTCTTCTGTTACAGGCAGTTTCACCTCTCCACTGTCTCCTAGTGCTGCTCAAGGGGGTTGTACTGTTACATTCTTTAATGTCTTAAACCTTACATTGGGAATTCATATTGAATTTTACTTGTAAGTACTTTTACACTGTAGTTATAAATAATATTGCACCAGGAGTGTTTGTTGTCTAACAAACCATTTACTAGACAGACACAAGAAGCTCAGACTGAGCCAACAATACTCCCTGCTTCACTTACGGCTGCTGAACCCCTTGTCTTTGGGCAGATCAAAGGCCTGCATCTGGGCTTGAGTAACTTCCAGGTACAGGCCATTCCCCATGTAAACAGACTGGTTCCTGCATGAGTAGGAGTGTCCGAGCTTTGCAGGGAAGAGATTTAAAGATGTGTTGGTGTTGATGAGCGTAGTCTTAGCTTCACCTGTCAAACAAAGCAACACTTTATTTTTAGACATAGTGACAGTTGCCATCAGAACACAGACTGATGTTCAGATATGACACCAAACATGTTAGGCTGCATTGTACTGAAAGGAGGATGATTGTCAGACATCACATGCTTAACTGTAACTCCACACATCATTCCTGTACATAACTGAGCAAACCAACCTAACAAGGAAGTTACTGTTTATTGCTTTTTGTCTATGTGAACATTGGCTGATGTTGCACAACACTGACCTGTAGCTGGTGTACAGTATTAGTGCACATAACATGACATGTAATAATTAGAACAGACTGACATTTACTGAAAGAGGTAAATCAAACGTAGAGAGTGGAATAAAGTATTCTCTTCTTACCTTTAACGAAACTGTAGCTGAGAGCTAAAGTCACGGTATTGATGTAGACTTTAGACGTAGTGGTGTTCTAAAGAAATAGAAGAAAATAGGTTTTTACCAACATTGTTATCCAGTGGTACTATCATTACATTCACATTTAATCATTTGGCAAAAGCTTTTATCTAATTTACAAGCAAGGTACAAAAGCTGCAATACCTAAGTCTGGAAGCAAACATTTTGTGTGATTTAATGTGAGATACTGGTTGTAATTTCAGTGAACAAACAAGACAGACGGGCTCTGCTAGCTTGATATCTTGACTGCCCGAGTGTTGCATGTGATGGAAAATGTTCTGCATTATTTTACAGAACAAATCTAGACAGACTCCGTAAAGCTCTTCTGCATGTGGGACAGTTCTGGTTTCTCTCTGACTTCAGATCGCCTGCTGTTCCTGCCTCAGACACGTATGTAATGGTTAAATCAGACTGACAGATCAGCCTGACAAAAGTGCAGAGAAATTCTGGAAGTTTTTGAGTAGCAATAACAATTAACAGTCTTTCCTCCAGCTAACACCACACTATACAATGAAAGGGTCTATATTGTTTTGAATGTAATATTTCTGTTTTAGTGTTCAAGCCCCATTAACAAACGTTTAGCAAGTAGTGTGACAGCCACTTCTTATTTGGACAACTGAGCTTTTTCAGAAATGAAAATGAAAGTAACTGTCAGTGAGATACTGTTTTGAGTTAGAAAAGCTATTATATATAGAAAAGCTACTATTTGTATGTAGGTCTCTTTACAGGGATGCAGCCAATCTGTCTGGAAACCAACCATTATTGTTTTATTTATTTTGTGATTCAACTTTAGTTCCAACTGTTCTGTTGTGGGCTTCATTAAGAACATCAGCTGTGGTTTCTGGGCATTTGCAAATATAATTAATGTCTGATAGGTTACCAAGCTGTGTTTGTGTATCCAATTAGATCTGGTTTGTGTTAGTAAATCTAACAGGGATCCATTGAGTTTATGCTTTGCCAACATTTTTAACAATCATGTTCATCTACTGTTAAAACCACTAAATGAATTACACTATTGTTGCAGGGTCAGGACGTGTGGTGAATTTCCCGTCACATGCTCTTAGGCCAGTCAACAACACTTCCTTTTTTTAACAGGTCTTTTTGATTTCAGTTCCTGTATAAAGTTACCAGTCAAACTATTTAATTCAACTAAACATTGAATGGAGTGATTGGTTTAATATCACTGTATTTTATTGCTTGGGAGTTCAAAGCAGTGTGAGCAGGTCAAAGATAACATAAGTGCAAAAATACTGACTTTTCCTGTCACAGGAGTTAGTTGTCTAAAATACCTTGTTGAATATGAAGGTGATGCAGCCATCATTGAAGGACATGGTGAGGTTTGACTCAGTGTCCTTACACCATCCAAGAGGTTTAGTTTGATTTGGCTGAACAATGTAGTTTCCATTGGCCTAGAAGATTAACAGAGAAGATTTAGGCATTTGAATTGTCACCTTGTGTCCAGGAGGGCACATGGTTAAGTATATTGCTTCATTAGAGAAACAGTGGGACAGGTAGGACCTAGTATTGTCATACACACAAATAAAACCTTGTACAGTAATCAACAGGGGAAATTAAACCTGAAAAACCTAAAAGCAGTTGAATTCCTTAATATAAGATGCTGACAATTATACTGCTAAAAGCTGAGTCAGACGCTGCACAAAGCTCTCTCATTTTCTCAAATTCCTACTGTTTAATAAACTGTTAAATGTCATTTGAAGAAAATGCTAAGAAAATAAGTGGACTAGCGCTTTGAGCTGTCTATTGTGATTCATGAGATGTACCTTCTTGGGTTCATATCGGATCTGCAGCGCCATATTAGCCATCAGGCAAATTTCACTCTTATTCTTTAGGCTGTATTCTCCCCGAGTCACGTTGGTGGGAGGAGTAGGTCCTGGGCTTGCAGTTGTTGTTTTGGGGGTAGTTGTTGTTGTGCTGGCTGTGGTAGTTGTTGTTGTGTTGGCTGTGGTAGGTGTTGTTGTTGTGTTGGCTGTGGTAGGTGTTGTTGTTGTGTTGGCTGTGGTAGGTGTTGTTGTTGGGATAGGTGTTGGGCTTTCGTTAAATTCATGGGCAGGGGCAACGGTAGCAGAAGGTTTGGACTTCTGAACTCCGGCCAATGACAGGGCTTAAAAAAGACACACAGAGAGAAATAATATTTTTTATTATTATTAATTTATTGTTATTGTTTCAAATAAAATGAATCTAATCAAACCATTTGCCAGTTACTTCTACTTTAGTAGACTTTCACAGTTGGAGTTCAGTTAGAGTCCACCTGACTAATACAAATGCTATTTTCTACTTTTACCTTTGTCATGATCTCTGCTGAAAAAAGCAATTACATATTTAGCTGCTGACTTTCTTCACCAACTGGTCACAAACTGAGTCATGCAAACTGGGTTACTTTAAGCGTTCACACTGACAGCTGACTACAGCTGGTGGAAATGTTGATCTTATCATTTACATCTATATAGTACACTGAAAAACTGACCCCACTGATGAAGAAGGTCAACACAGTGCCACAGAAACTCCACTGTCAACTAGTGGCTTGGTGGTGTAACAGCAGAGCGACACAGACACACGAGTACAAATGTGAAACAACTGTGTAATGTGAAACAAAACACTCACAACCACGTAGTGTTCTTCTATAAATGTCAGTAATTCAATAAAACCAGATATTTTTCTTATCCCTCCAAAACTAACAACAATGGTGGATTTGGAAAACTTTTACACCCTTGGTGCTGATCTGTGATCAGAAAGTATGTTAGTCCACTACACAAATACTGCACAGTAAAATGAGCAATATTCCATGGTGACCAACTGATAACATCATTAATGCCAGTCTGCAGCACTTTTATGACAGTCTGTGCTCTGTTTTCGCTGCAGCTTATCTGCATTTTCAGGTCATGGTTCTGTTTGTCCCACTTTAGCAGTCAGATAGTAGCTGAGGGGGTTCATACACTGACAGCTGATTTTAAAAATCACTTTTATGTTACTGTTACTGACTGAGACCTAAGTTTAAACAGCAGCAATATATAAATACAAACAATTTTAACAACAAAAGTGTAAAAAATAAAACAAAAATGTACATTTTGTTAAAAAACATAGAGCACACATATGATTTAACATGTATTTTGTCATAACTTGAACATATTCACACTTGGGTACATGTAATTGCACGTAAAAGTTGCAGATTTGATCCTGCCCTAAAAAACAAGCCTCTTCTGGCAGAAGACATGTGACTAAAACCTGCAACACTACTAAAAGACTGCGGAAATTTCTGTTCCCTAAACAATCCAGGAAGTCACGCTGAGGTCGCATCAAAAAAATTAAAAAGTTATGTGTAATTAATACACCAGCAATACACCAACTCAACGGCTGCATTTCGTCATTTTAAATATGCAATTTTTGACACAAACGACTACGCCAAACAACACATCAATGTTGGAAAGCTTACTCACGTATTAGAGACAAACTTCTTTCGCAATAACTAATTCCTGCCATAAAAAGTAAAAAAATAAACTTTTACAGTAAAAGTTGTCGAATTCAAAAGTGTCCTACCTGAGACAGCGCAGCAGCTCAAAACTACGAAGAGAACAACGGTCTTCATGGCGACGGCTGGTGACTGACAGGCGGTAGGTGACAGCAGCTGCTCTTCGCTCCGGATCAATGTGAACTAACACAACTGCGCCTCTTCAGATAACCTCTTCGTCAAGTTGCGTTTAGCGGAAGTTAAGTTTGATTTCTAAATAAAAGCAGAACAAGAAAAGAAAGCGGTACCGTCAGCTGATGACAGGGTGGCTGAATGCAACGTCAAATATAATGGTCTAAGCCATTTTAAATAAAAGCTTACACAAAAATGAACTTACTTTTATTCTACGTGTATATTTTTATTCCAGTCGAATCTCTACAGTAACAGAGACACTCTTATTATTTGGTAGTAATTACTAAAAACTAGTTCTGTCACACGGGCTACACTGTTTATTTATATATGTATATTTATTTCTTAATGGGGCCTTGTGTTTCTTTGTAAAGTACATTTTAAAGAATTTACTTTAAGGTACTTTAAACTGAGAAAAACAATTTAAGTGGTAAGTCATTGTGCAGTAAATATAATTTATTTTGAAAGTTTTCTCCGGAAGCCTTAGCGTTGATTCACGCTTGATTCTGACTGTTTTTTGCTTGCCAACAGGTTTTAATAGTTGAGGAAACGAAACTGGTGTTGCAGCAGGGAGGGCAGCCCTGGCCTGAATCACAGAGAGTGTTTAACATGAAATGAAAGCTGTGTCACCAGTGGTGGTGGCCTTTGGTTTCTTCATGTGATTCAGTGTCACATTTATCTTGACACACACACTGCTCACTTTTGATAAACTGACCAGAACAGATCACCTGTGATTTGAATAAATTGTTCTGTCTTTGAGGTAATCACCACAAAGGAACATCAGAAAGAAACTTTCATTATGAAACTTTCATTTTAAATACTGTAACTCTGATTGTACTAATACTTGTACTACTAGTAGTAATATGATAGTGGCAGCTACAGCTGAACTCAAGATGATACCAGGATCATTATAGTAATACACTGATAATAAGGGTAGAAGTAGTAGTATTTCTAGTCACAGCCGTAACAGTGAAACAGTAGTAATATTAATAGTAATGCTAATATAATAGTAGTTGGTTATAAAACCATTTACAAACATTATGGAGTACAACATTTATAAGTGAGAACGATTATTGGCAAATGGAAAGCACTGGGGACATTTGCCAATCTTCCCAGCACATTTACCACAAACACAAAAACACCCGAGTTATATCTCAGACCCTACAGGCCTCACTGAGCATGTTAAATGTCAAAGTACATGACAATTGGAAGACTGAACAAGTACAGTTTGTTTGGAAGGGTGACAGGAGAAAGCTTCTACTGTCTAAAGAAACATGAAAGCACGACTGAGGACAAACTGCATCTGAACGAACTACAAGACTTTGCCCTCATCTATCAATAACACAATGTCCTATAGACAGATGAGGGTAAAGTGGAGCTGTGTGGCCTTAATGCCCAGCTACATATTTAACAAAATCTAAACACAACATTGATCAGAAACACCTCATACCCACTGTCCAGCACAGTGGTAAAAGATGATTTGGGCTTGATTTGCAGCCACAGACCAGGGCACCTTGCAGTCACTGAGTCAACTCCTCTCTATAGTATTCTAGAGCAGGGGTTCTCAATCGTAGTCCTCAAGTAACCCTGCTCTGCTTGTTTTCCAGCTACCCCTACCTTTACCTGAATCAGGTGTATTCAGTCAATCAGAGACTTGAAGATACCATCTCAGAGGAGGGTAGAGTGGGGAAAGACAAAGTGGTAACTTCCAGCTCCAGCCTATAGAAATGCTGTGGCAGGACCTTAATAGAGCAAATGCTTAACCCTCAATGACCTGAAGCAATGTTGTAAAGAAGATTGGGCCAAAGTCCCTTCACAACATTGTGAGAGACTGATAAAGTCACACAGAAAATGATTAGTTCAAGTTATTACTTCTAAAGGTGGATCTACAAGCTACTGAATCATGGGGATACTTTCCCCCCCTTTTTGGTTTTATTTTTGTTAAATAAATAATGGCACAGTGAAGAACCGTACATGTATTTGTCTCAGGTTGTATTTTTCTAAAACTAAAACACACTACAAAAGAGGGGGAACTAATCTTCGCACATGACTGTAAATAATAATGTATTTGTAAAAACTGACTTATTACTAGATTAAATATGGCAGTAGAGTGGTATCATCATAATATACTGTAGTATTAGGTATAATAGTAGTAGTAGTAGTTATGGTATCTATACTAGTAGCCACGGTAATGTTAGAGCTACAACAGTCTGTATTGCAGTAAACATAGAACAACAAAATACAAGGAATAATTCCCAAAGCATTTACACAGACACAGGTGAAATACAGCCGCTACAGCTCCATGTAACAGTATCATCACTGCTCGAATCAACATTTAATGTGATACATAAATGAGTTGTCACTTTAGCACGTTCATCACAGTGACACTGTTTCATAATGAGCTTGTCTTTCACACACAGCCTGCGTTTTGCCACCTCAACCCTGTGACTGAGCGTAGAGCTGATGCTTTAGACATGTTCCAGTGCACCAAAACACGTGCCCATCACTTCTGCTTGCGTGTTCTTTTACTGCTTATCCTGTAGTTCCCACAAAGCTGAAGCTACAGTACAATCATCGCAACTAACAGTGGCCATATTGTTATGCTTATTATTATTTTTATCGTTATTATTATTAAATCAGCCCCACTGAGTCTGGGTGTACTGTACATCTGAAGTAAACTTTAAAGGCACACTTCCCTAAGTTTCTGTTTCAAACTAAATGTTCTAGTCTTAAGCAAGGAGTCTAACCAAAGTCGCTTCGCAATTGCATTAATTGAAGGATCCATGACAGGAACTGAAAGTCACAATATCGCAGCCTCAGCTGCTTAATTTTTACTTAAGGTCCGTCTTACATCAAAGTCACAAAGTCTGTGTATCAATATGGAAACATGACAGTAAAACAGTTTTATATGTTGAATTCGGACATGCCACTACAAAAAACTTGATCATTTATATAAATTCTTGTATGAATGTATGAAAGTGACTAATTTCATATGGTCGAAACACTTTTTATTTGCTCTCCAAGGTTGAGAAACAATCCCACAAGGTCATATTTGGTCACCGTCTAAACTCTGGCAGGGCTGTGCTTTAAATTTCCTCATTGGTTTAATTTCCCGGGAAAATGTTATGATAATTAGATCACTCTCGACCAATCCCGATGCTGCAAACCCAACTGGCCCCGCCACACATGACGACAAATGAGAGGAAACTGTACAATGCCATAAAAGGGAAATACTCACGCTTGCGCAGTGGCTTCAGTTTTGTTTGAAGTGAACTGCTGCCTGGAACTGCCCCACAAGCTGCAAAGTCGCCAAGCATTTGATTGTTAACTGTATATATTTTTTTACATTTCCTCCATCTTCTTTTAGTACCTCTATGCATCGTAGAGACGATGTTAGGCCACCATTATGCAAATGTCGACAAGTCGCAACAACTGCTCAACTATGTGGAGGATTATCTGGAATGTGTGGAGTCCCTGCCTTTGGACATACAAAGAAATGTTTCTCTGCTTCGAGAAATTGATGCAAAGTATCAAGGTATTGTGTTTACACGTTTTTACTATGTGTGAAAGTGGCAAACGTTAACGGCAGTCTAACAGGGTGGGTTGGAATGGAGCAGTCGCGAGCCTTGTGTTCCCATTTTGCAAAGACGGAGCTCCACTAGGTCTTTTCTGCTTCGATAAAACCCTGATTTAATCGGCTAAACTGAAGACAATTACATTCATGAGCCATGTGTGAAATAAACAAGTCAGTCACACGATAGTTAGCATAGCCCGAATACACTCCGTCCTGTTGAGTATGACACCAAACTCAATATGAAAATTCTAAAATTTGTAATGTCTTTCTCTCCTCACGCGTACGTATATATTATGACCGTACACAAGACTTGTTATGAATACTTCACGATCGAGGACCAATCCGGCCTTAATAAAACGTAAAACTA
Source organism: Helostoma temminkii (assembly GCA_900302695.1). NCBI lineage: Eukaryota > Metazoa > Chordata > Actinopteri > Anabantiformes > Helostomatidae > Helostoma > Helostoma temminkii. Next base: position 12,985 of record OMLM01018124.1, on the reverse strand, counting down.
GGACTAATTAATAATAAAATTTCAACTTTTTCAGTGGGTACACATCGCACACTGCCGCCCACTGTGGTGTTTCCGCGGAGGATTATTTTGAGAATACCAGAAAACAATGAATAAACTTGGTCACTTCTTTGGATATAAACACTGTTGGGTGTGTTTAGTGTATGCCGAACACCATAATGTTGAATAAAGACGCGTAGACTATGATCAATATGTTGATTGAAGTATGAACCTTTGCCCAGTGACCATGAACAACAGACACAGTCGTTTTCTTAATGTAAGCTGGTGTAACATGCTGCATATGAAAGCGCTCTGGTCAACAGCTTATTTTCGCCTTGTTTTGGATATATGTAGAAAATGTAGCTGATACTCCATTAGGGGTGAGTGTAGAGTCTATGTTCAGGTAGCTGGAACTGCAGACAGACCTTTGTTAAAAAGCCTACAGCACAGAAAAACAATTATCTTTGTTGCTTTATGTTGACGCAGAGTGAGCAGCGGCTAAAACCGGCCTCCGTTCGCAGGAAGTTCCCCGATACCACAAGTAGATAACGACATACAGCTTTTGCAATAACGACCCATTCGCTTTACTTTATTTTGAAACATTAACATGTAATCGTGGGTTTGAGTCACGACTGTTCTATCCACTCTCTGCTCCGTCGAGTGTGAAGCGCAGAGCCGGATAGCTCCTCTTCTAGGCAACCCCCTCCAGCTTCTGACTGCCGTCATTTCCTGTAGGCAGGAATTCGCTTAGCACTCACCCTGCTCCAGCCTCTGCTTCTAACATGTCCAACTTTAGTTTCACTTCAATAAGAAAGTTTAAAATGTCTGCTGAAAACCTGAAGCGATATCAGGAAGGAAGTCAAATTGGTGTTTAAATAAATGTTTGAACTATTTATTTATTATTTACTTTGAACTATTAGATAAAACAGTGATTGAAATCATACAAGATCCCTGCAGTTTCTCCTGTGAAGCAGTTGATTATCATACCTACAAATATCTGCTACTAATATTGTGCTAAACAAACATGTGAGTGTATAAGGAAATATAACATTCTTAATAGCTAACTGAGCATCTTGTTTTTGGAAAGTTGTTTTTACATTACTTCAGTTTGACTGGATAAAATTCACAACTTTCCATGTGTCCCAGCTTTATTTTGATATTAATGCTATTATAGCATGCTACATGCTAAATATAATCATGTTACACAATATTTTATATTAATATGCTATTGTTGGCGTACTTCGTAATGTTCTATGGATGTTGGCATGTCAGTTTAAACGACGGACTGAAGTTCATATCTTGCTCACAGGCTAAATGTATGGATATATATAATGGATAATATTCATGTCAGCATGCTAGGGTTAGCATGTTCATGTGTAATCTTTCAGAGGCAAATTAAAATGTTGGTATGCTGGTGTGTGCATTCATCATAAAGCACAGCTGGCATACACTTTAAAAGAAATCTTCAAAACAACATTAAAAATGTCACTCAGAATTTTGTAAAGCAGTTTCATTCATCTAGGTATTCTGTATTTTGCAGAGGTGCTGAAGGAGGTGGATGAAGTGTTTGAGAAGTACAAAGGTGAGCAGGATGCAGCTCAGAGAAAGCGACTGCAGAACCAGCTACAGCGGGCGCTCATCAGCAGCCAGGAGCTTGGTGACGAGAAGATCCACGTGGTGACCCAGATGACAGAGCTGGTGGAGAACCGCTCCCGTCAGATGGACTCCCATTCGCTGTGCCTCCAGGAGCCCAGCGAGGCAGAGCGACTCACCACAGAGCGACGTTCCAGCGTGCAAGAACCCGCGGCTCCTGAACGCACCTCAACTAGGCGCCCACGACGCCAGCGTAACAGCGAGAGCCGTGACTCCAGCCACCCATCAGCCAACGGGTCTTTGGTGGATGACCCCGTGGAGGAGCTGTCCATCCCTCCTCCTCGAGAGAAGAAGTCAAAGTCTGCCAAGAAGAAGAAGCGCAAGGCCAAACAGGGGCGAGATGCCTCACCTGTCGACTTTGCCATCGACCCTAATGAGCCCACCTACTGTCTCTGTGAGCAGGTGTCTTACGGTGAGATGATCGGATGCGACAATGACCAGTGCCCCATTGAGTGGTTCCATTTCTCCTGTGTGGGGCTGACCTACAAACCTAAGGGCAAGTGGTACTGTCCCAAATGCAGAGGGGACAACGAAAAGACCATGGACAAAAGCCTAGATAAGAACAGAAAAGACCGCCGGTCCAGGTAGTGACCTTCACCGTGAATATATGTTCAGTCTGAGGGTTAGGACCGTCAGTCGTAGTTGATAACAGTACTTGTGACGTGGTAAGAGCACAGTCGAACACCATTAGTAGCAGCGCTTATTATTAATCAAGGACAAGTTGTGATTGAACTTGTGCTCTTACTTCACTGATTGTTCCCTCTGGCTATTATTTGTGTTGCAGTCTTTAGGGAGCCCAGCTGCTGCACAAATCATCAGTTTGAAGCTGCCATCTTCCTCAAATGTTTTGATTTTCATGAGACTTTTATTTTTTTACTTTGCTTATGAGGAAACAATTGACTATCCCCTTTTTTCATTCTGGACAAGGTCCTAATAGTAAAATAAGGTATTCCTGCTACTGGTCATTATTTTCTCCAGTTCTGGCCAAACTGCTTTCTTTATTTAAACTTCTTAAATTGTACTCAGTTATTTGAAATCTGTGTCTGTCTTTATACAATAATGGCTTGTAGAGAATAACCGTCACATGTGATATGTTTACAAGAGATTGATATTTAATTGAGGAGATGGTTGATGGGACACTGGAATAGAACTTCATGTTTGTGGACATTTTTCACTGGTTCACTATTGTGTAAATTTCCTTTTATATTCATTAAAACAAACAAATTGTCATTAATTTTAGTTTTGTTTTTTCACAACAAGTATGCAACAAGGTACATCCTTAATCAAGCCATACATTCTGCAGTGTCATTAGCCAACAATGTTTTTGAATGACTGCAGCATGCTTCTGAGTTGGTGATGTTGGTCCAACAATGTGGTGCACACATTTAAGACCCCACAGTCCTCGTAAGATGAAGCTGAATGGTTCTTGTGATCTTCTGGTATTTATTATGGTGTTTAGGCTTCTAGTTGTGTGTTACTTCAGTTTATGACAGGAGAAAGTGGCCTGATTTCCTTCAGTCTCAGGTGTGTTTTTATGTGAATGTTGACACAGTGTGCTACATGCTTAATAAGCATGTTACATAAAAATGTATTTTAACATGCTACTTGTAGCATACCTCATTGTTCACTGCTGTCACGTAATTTAGTGTGTTAATGTGTTTTTTCAACACAGTTTTAGCCAAACAACACTGTTAGCATGTCCTCTACAGTAGCAAGAACTAAGTACCAGTTTGACTGATTAATCCGGGTCTCAGATTGCACTCATCTAATCAGTGTACCCTGTTCATGGCACCAGTGCGACCAATGATCGGCCAAACCTGGCTTTTCATTCCTTTTTCAGCTACTCAAGTTTATGTTTGCCTCCATAGTTTTACTCTACGAAGAAGAACTCTCTCCTTAATTCCAATACAATGAAACTAATGTAATTATATTAGTCTACAGAAACAAATTTCTTTTCATAATTGTTTAATAGTGGAGGAGGTGGGGTATATTGGTTCAATGAGAAGTTCTTATTCATTCATAATTACACATGTAATTCATGAATGTTGCACCTTTTATTAAGCTCTAATATCTTAATAATAAATAGCTAACTGCCTCAGTTTCCTCCAGCCTAGAGTAGCTGGCTAATAATATACTCGTGCAAGAAGTGGTAGCGAAACAAGAAATTGATTGGTGACTGTAATCTAATATTACAAAACAGAAAGTATTACGACTGACAGGTTGTTACTGAAACCGGAGGAAAATGCTGCTCAGTTCACTGATTGTTCCCTACTGGTGTTAGTCCACACTACTGTGTAGTTTTCACCAGTAAATTACACAGGGCTAGACAGTAAAGTTCTTAAGGAAGGGAACTAAAAGGTATTTATATCTTATTTGAGCGTTCATTTGGTGATACTGTTGGCTTCTGTAATTTTGCATATTATTGTACCACTAGAACTACAGTGTATGACAGCCTTAGTTACTAGTTAAACTCTTCCTTATACATTGGTACATCAATAATTATTTCTCCATCATACATAATTATAGTATATAGTATAGCCATTATGCATTAGAAGTAATTTTACTTTTGTACTTTAAGAATAGTTGTGTACAAATACTTAATCTTCAGATTAAGTAAATATTTGGGATCATTATTTCCACTGTGTACAGTGTATGAAGTATTGATCTCTAAGCTAAAACTAATACAACAGTCCTGTAACAAATGTGAGTTTCATCCCAGAAAGTATCTATCACAAACATTCCTTATAGAGTATTTTGTAACATGATCCTGAACTTTGAAGGTTATGATGTTCAGGTAATATTAATTGTCTATAGTATATATATAATATATATATGTATATATAGTATATATATATTCCACTGTATCTGAAGTGTGTCCATACTGTGATCAGGAGAATACTGGGTGCAGAGCCTCCTATGATTCCTCTTCCTCCTCGCTGCTGCTAGATTCCCCAAACAAGTCTCCGTCTTTGGAGACTTGAGTTGTTGAGCTGGCTGTCCTGGATGTAGTCCTGACACTGACGAGGGTGGAGCTGTGGCTAAGGCCAAGGAGGACGTTTACATCACGCCCATGAATCAGCTTCATGCAGTGGACGTGTGCATCTAGAGAGAGCACAGACAGGACTCTGCATGTCTCCAGGTCCCACAGGCTCAACTGTCCTGAATGAGCAAAGCAGAAAATAGCAGTCCATAGTTTGCTCTTCAATTTTTGGGGTAGTGTGTCGTAATCTGCCAACTCTCAGGTTGAAAGATAACTACCCTAACTGAGCTACATGCTGCCCCTATAAATTGCTGAAAATTTATAACAGATCCATGTGTTCTGAATATGTCCCTAAACATTTCAAAGTTGTTTGCCTTCAACCTCTGTTAAAAAACAGAACATACTATACCTATACTAACTATAACATTTTGGATAAATTCCAGTTTTTCATAAGGTGACTAATAACTTTTTGCTTGCTGCTGATGCTTGGGTGTGTTCAGTTGTTTGTCCTCCTAGATCTAAGTGCTGCATTTGATACAGTATATCATGGCATTTTATTGGACAGACTAAGGCTGTGGGCTGGAATAACAGGTTCTGCTTTAAAATGGTTCTCCTCATATCTGTCAGATAAAAAGCTGTGTTTCCATCAGTAGTTACACATCATCCTGTTCCCCTGTGATATATGGTGTCCCACAAGGGTCAGTCTTGGGGCCGATCTTATTCTCTTTCTACATGCTTCCTCTTAGTCATATTATTCATAAACACAGTGTTCTTTTTATTGTTATGCTGATGACACACAGCTGTACCTGGCCATTAGAGTTTCAAACTATGGCAAACTGAATTCCTTACATGCTTGTCTACGTGAAATCAAAAGTTGGACGGCTCAACGCTAGCAAAACAGAAATAGTTGTCACTGGTTCCCAACAATTATCTAAACATACTCTGCCATGCACTGGTCCACTGTCAGACCATATGAGTCTGTTGCAGAGAATCTTGGCGTCTGGTTTGACAGTAACTTAACTTTTTGAGCAACATGTCACAAAGCTTGTGCAGGCATGTTTTTATCACCTCATAAATATATACAAAATACACTAAATTTTATCTTTGAAGACACTGAGGTTATTTTACATGCCTTTATGTCCTCACGGCTTGACTACTGTAATAGTCTCTTTACCTGCCTTAGTCAAATCAATCAATCCACTCCAGGTTGTACAGAACTCAGATGCGAGATTATTAACTAGAACTAGAAGAAGTGATCATATAACCTGTCTTGGCCTCTTTACACTGGCTCCCAGTATGTTTTAGAAATTATTTTATTACTGACATTTAAAGCCCTACATGGTCTTTCCCCAAGCTATGAACTATTAGTACCTTATGAGCCTGTATGTAGCCTGAGATCCTCAGATAGAGCTCCTCTGTGTGTTCCTGAGGCTCGACTAAAAACAGAGACAGAGCTTTTGCAGTCAGAGCCCTAAAGCTTTAGAACAACCTGCCTGAGGATATCAGATCAGCAGAGGCAGTAACCTCTTTTAAATCCCTTCTTAAAATATACTTTTATCTGAAATCCTTTCTTTATTTTACTTAACTTGTATGTTTTCAGCAATAGTCTCTCTTTGTTTTATGCCACTATATTTTTTCACATTTGCTGCTGTGGTTGTTGTCTTATTTGTTCTATTTATTGTGGTTGTTCGATTTTAATTACTGTTTTATACTCGTGTTAAGCACTTTGTAACACAAATTTAGAAAAGTGCTCTAAAAATAAAGCTTATTATTATGATTATTATTTAAGTCCTGTGTGATAAAATGATCATAATCATAAACAATAATTTTTCGGCATTGCAGTTCGAAAGTATGATTCACAAATGACAAGAGCCACAGTTTAAAATAGCATAAACTGTCTCTTAATAACCAGTTGAAGGTGTGAAGGCCCTACACTCCCATGGTTCATGAATCCAGGTTATTTGACTTAAAGTGGATAATGAGACCTATTTTCAGGACAGAGTGGGTGTGAACAGACTGAGCTTGACTGACATCTTCCCCACTCTCTTGCCGACTTCATGGTGGGAGTAATTCCATTCCGTTTGGCATATACAAACAACAAGGAAACCGTGGCTGTTCACAGGTTAATGTGCTGAGAGAGGCTACTATAAAGTACTGTATTAAAGCTCAGAATACGCCTGAACAAGACACATATCAGGTTTAGATTTTTTTTTTACCAATTAAGGTGAAATCTACAACATCATAAATTGTGCAACACCGGTCCTTAATGTCTTAGTGTTATTAAATACATACATTATTAAAAACATAACAGACGTAAATGGCCTGTTGGCAGCTTCATTTAAAAGGCTATATTAGTATTATTGTCCTTTAATTAAAGCCTTTTCCAGCACTGACTGTGCTGATTACACTTCTATCAAAGTGTGAAGAGGTGCTGTAATATGCCACCATATTGTGATTGAGCCTTGAGGAAACAGTTGGTTTTTAGCAGCACAGTGTGAAGACAAACACATACCTTACTTGATGACTGCAGCCTTCCCATCTTCCCATGACTTCACAGCACTTTCAATAACTTTCAGTTCTGCTTCTTACCTGACAGAAGAATGGCTCTGATTCCTCCCTCGGTCATGGAAACCTTAGAGGAGAGGTTGATCCTCAGGTTCCTGTAGCCACAGATGCTCCTATAGTTTCTGTCGAAGGGCTCCCACACATTTAGTCTGTCAGGCCAAATGTAGACAACGCTCATTCTAAAAAATGTGATGAGCATTTTCACATTTAAACTTTTAAAGTTGAGTAGAGAATTCACTATGGCTATACGTTTATCTGATTAGCATAATACTAGTGGAACTGAAATGCAGCATGATAAGCAACGTTATAAAACCCTTTTTTCCCAAAGGAGAACAAAAGACAAAATATTTAATGTGAATGTTGATTAATGTACTTTAATATTCCAAATTCATAGATATCAATAATATTTCTGCGTAGTAAGTGTAGTAGGAAAGTGGTTAGCCTAGCTAAACATAAAGACTGGAACTGGGCTAACAGTCAGCCTTCAAAATGGCTGAAAAACAGCTACCAATCCCTTTCCGCTATAAAATACAAGAATGCACAAACAGAGAGATAAAGCAAAATATACAGAAAATAACATCAAAAGATTTAGTTTTCAGATCATTTCAGTGGTCCTGGTGCAGAATGTAGGGTTAAAATAGAAATTTGAATTCTGAAACAATTAAGAAGCCAATATATTCATTCATTCATCTTCTATACCGCTTAGTCCCCGCTGGGGTCCAGGGGAGTGCTGGAGCCTATCCCAGCCAGCTTACGGGCGAGAGGCGGGGTACACCCTGGACAGGTCGCCAGTCCATCGCAGGGCCACATATAGACGAACAGCCATTCACACTCTCGCTCACACCTACGGGCAATTTAGAGTCCCCAGTTAACCTGACTGCATGTCTTTGGACTGTGGGAGGAAGCCGGAGTGCCAGGAGAGAACCCACACAAACACGGGGAGAACATGCAAACTCCACACAGAAAGACCCTGGGCCAACCCAGGGAATCGAACCCAGGACCTTGCCAATATATTTAATGCTAAAAAAATATTGGCTAATACATATTCAATTCTAATTCTGCAAAACTGGAGAGATAGGTTGTGAAGTAGCACCAACTTTCAGGTAAGTACATGATGAACTGCTGCTGTGTAGGTGCAGTGAACATGTGGCAAATATTTCCAGCTATTTTTGGGGAGCTTAGGGAGTCCGGATTCAATTTTCTAAACTGGACACATGACTGGGTGCGATTAGCCTAGTCATGGTGAGACACAGTTGAAGTGTCAGATAACATGGTCATGGCATTTATGAAAGCCAAAGATATTTACCTGCTGCTTCCTGCGATCCCAAAGACAATTCTACCTGCATCGTCTGTGATAGCTATGCAGCAAACTCCAGGCTCATTCCTTAGTCTTTTCCTCACCTAAAAGAATTTATACAAATATAACCTGTCAAAATAAATAACCCACAAGGCAGTTAGAAACTCTTACCATACCATTCAAAGATAACCATAAAGGTTTTTAATAAACAGCAAGCAGGAACAAACAGTGGCTTCTCACTGTTCCTTTTTCCAGGTCCCACAGGGTGATGTAGGGGTTCCTCTGGTCATGGTTATAGTTGGTCAGCACCAGGTGACAGCCGGTGTGGGTAAGAGCAGCAGAGTGGAGGTTGAGCAGTGATGTTTTATCCTCCAGGGTGTGGAGATGTTCCTGGGACGCCAAGCTGAACACCCTGAGGTGGTGAGCGAAGTAGGAGCACACCACCACCTGAAAAAACTTAGAAGTCAGTAATGCAACAGCTACTAATGATCTAATGAAACTCGATATGTAAAGCCGATACTAATCATGAGTTTCTATTTTTTTGCAAACAATGTTGACAAATAGTTGTTAAAGTGTGCGTCTATAGTACTGTTTTATCAGCCCAGAACAGGGTTAGGGTTGAGTTGAGATGTTTATGTACTTGCTCATCTCCACTGAGGAGGTACTGGTCCATAGAATTATACTGTTCTCTGTCCAGCCTCTTTTTCTCCTCTTGTTCCATTTGTGCTTCTCTCTCCAACCTTTTCTTCTTTTCAGACTGGCTCTCTGTCCGAATGTCCCATGGCATCACTGTAGGAAGGAGAGAAATGTTAGTCTACTTAAAGCTATCCTAAAGCCAGATAAAAATGAGCAGTAGTGTACCTGCAGGTAGATTACACTTTAAAAAAACCTTCCAAAGTGACATGGTGCCTTATTTTACCACCTGACCTCTACACATGTTAAAGTTTTTTAGATTA
>OMLM01018117.1:0-17473 GCA_900302695.1 Helostoma temminkii | reverse complement strand
ATCTAATTACTATTATTATTATTATTATTATCATTATGATTATTATTATTTGAGTTATTTATTAATGATTGATTTATTAATTTTCTTATTAATTCTAAATTTGTTTATTTATTTATTTATTTTTTGTTAAAAATAAAAAGATTTGAGAAGATTGGAATTTTATTAACAAAGCTTTTCTTGTGGAAAACCTGATGCGGCCCAGCCTCACCCAGACTCTGCCTCCAGCGGCCCCCAGGTAAATTGAGTTTGAGACCCCTGTTTTAGAATGAGAAGGTGAGTAATTAAGTACTTTAATTAAGTTAATTTAATTAAGTACTGAAAGGATGAGTGATCTATGGTAGAGTGTGAGACTACTCACAGTGGATGATGAGGATTGAAGGAGCTGAGAGAACTACAAAGATGGCGGCGAAACAGGAAGTGATGATGACGGGTCGAGGGTGAGTGGAGGTAGTTTCCTGAAATGGTCCAGCTTCTGACCCTTCTTTGGCATCTGAATCTGTACCTCCTTCTGCACTGGACCCCTGTCTTATTCCAGTCACAGCCCCAGGTCCTGCACCTGTTCCAGCCAGCTACAGCCCCAGCCCCTGTAGTCTGGCACCTGACCCTGCACCAGGTCCCTCTCCTGTTTCTGCACGGCTCCAGCATCATCACCAGTCACAGTCATGGCTCCAGCTTCAGCACCAGTCACAGTCATGGCTCTAGCACCAGAACTAGCCTCAGCCACTGTACTTGTCACGCACATGACCCGGCACCTGCTCCTGCACCAGCATACGACCCAGCTCCTGCACCGGCACATGACCCAGCACCTGAACTGGGTCCAGTCCCTACACCTGACACTACACCAGCACCCGGTTCAACCACAGTGTCTGCTGTCCTGCACCCGGGGTGTTCGACGCTGCCACTTCCTGCCCTGCACCCGGGCTTGTCGGAGCTGCCACTTTCAAATAGAAAGAATACTAAACCTTTTGAGATGTTGGGTAGAAAACCATAAGTTTTTATCCGGGTTCCGAAATATTTACTGCCATTAGAGTTAAATAACAGTCTCTCTACTTGAAGGTGCAGCTAATGGATACATAGTAATGTTCAAGACAAATCCCTGCTTGAAAGTATTTTGTAAATACTTTATAAAGCCACTGTAACATTAAGGACATAACTTGTTTTAAGTTGTGAGTGGATTGGGGATTGGATCTTTCTGGAGGAAAGTTGGGCAGGGAGGCAGGTTGGAAGCAGAAGACATGATGAGATTGCTTGATCTGTTAGAATGAGCACACTAGAAGTCCTTCCAATTCAAACAAGCACTTGGCAGTACACAGTACTGCAGCAATTATCCAAAAAAGATTGAATTTGATCTGGTGAATGGGCTGAGTGTGTAGCTGCTCGGAAGGGCTTGGCGCACATGATAGATGGGTAGATGATAGGTGAAAGAGAAAAGGGAAATGTGAGAAAGCAAGGGTAGGATGACTCTCACTCATCTTTGTGTCTGTACTGAAAAAAAAGATTAATTTATCCAGTCATTTTCTGTACCTAAAGGATGCTTTGTTTGAGACAGCAGGAACTCCACATCAATATTTAAAGTGGAATTTGTACCATAGTTACAGCAGGCACAAAGTACTGCTGTGTGCTTGCCAGCTTTCCGACTGTGTGGATAATATTAAAGTTGCAGTATCTGATTTGGACAACATGCAGGAAATTAAGTGCAATTACATGTCTGATCTAAAATCCAAAGCAATTAACTCAAATTATGTGCTTGTGGATGATGCAATATGCAAATCAATTGCATGTGACTGAATGATGGCATGTTTGTACTTGACTATGCAAACAAAATGTACGGAAATGTATTACGGCATATTTACGCTGGCCTGACAAAGACCTTTTTCATTACAGGAAAAATAAACGACCAACTAGAGAACCTGTGATTCAAAAAATACAGTAAAAGAATAGAAAGCTACAGTAAAATCGACACCGGTGACTTATAAATGCTGCCACATACGTAAAAAGTCTAGTTGAGATATTTAGTTTCCAGGTCCTGTGTGCTACAGAGCAATTGCCAGCAGCAATAATAATGAATCAGCTTGTGTTTGTTAGTCAACTGGGCACTGAGCTTAGAGGGCTGGCACATGGGGCTGGAAATGTGACTGAGGAGGTCACAGGTTCAAATCTCAGGTTAATGAGGAACTAGTATGATGGAGAACATGCACGCACACATGGTTATTCAGCCAGCAGAAGGTGTTTGCCAGTGTGTGTGTTTTTTGTTTTTTTTATTTCACACTGAAAGTAATTTTCATTGGCCTAGCAGCTCAACTGAAACATTGGCACCACACTGAAAGGCATGTGCATTTAAATTTAACTCTACAAGTCATTCTTAGACATTTGGATCCAATACAAATAGTCAGTTTGAACCAAAATCTGCCAATGAAGCTAACAATTGTCCCATGACGTCAGACAGTAACAACGTGTTGCATTTCCATACTGTATGCTGTTATATCCTGTGAAAACATCAAAGTTAAGTGTTGTGTTCCTTTTTGTAAGTCAAACTCAAAGAGGCACAGACTTAATTTTATCAACCTTCCACCAACCTTAAGAAACAAGTAGCTAAAACCAAAAGCATGATAAACGGATACTGGTTTGTGGACCTAATTTCAAAAACAGAGATGAATGGCCGAGTACTGAGCATAAATGGCTACTTGTTGTAGAGGAATAATAATAATCCAGACTACCCCATCACAATGAAAGTTTTACAACTTCATTCAACAATGCAGAAAAGAGAAGAGACGTGATCCAACTTTAAGGGGAACATTAAACAAAAATTAAACCTGTTCTTAGGTCCCTTAACAGTAACAGGGACAGAGACATTTTTTGTATGTTTTTTGAATGTGGGAACAAGTCACAGAAAACAGCCACATGCTAAATGGAGTCAGAAACTGGGCCTAAGACTGAAGAGTCAGCTAATGCTGTACTAAACAGAATAATTATGCATGTTGTGATATTATTAAGAATAATAATTGCTGTTCATTAGATACAATGTTATATCTCTAACTAAAGACAATTGTATGTCGGCAACATCAAATGTGTCTCATCTCTCAATCACATCTTAGTTGTGACTAGATCAGCCTCTCTCACGTCACACTCTCTCTACCTTGCTGCTGTCAATTCCAGATTGCAATGCACGGTTTACTACCTGAAGTCAACTATATCACAATTTACTTATTTATTTATTACTAGGAATGACATTATTCAATGCTTATGATCGCGCTTCACAACGTCAGTCTTTGGTGAAAAAGTTCTGTGACTCAAACAAGCTTTTGCCACTCCATATAGTATGTGATCTAACGCTCTCCCTGTGATAATTAAACAGTTATCACTGTTTATTATTTATCACACAATGTGTGATAATTAATAACACTGATCAAAGCTCTCACTTCTCCGACCTACTTGGCTTTAACATTAAAGCTGAACTAACTGCCTGCATAAGGTAAATTTGCTTTGAGCAGCATTAGGTAGCTGACTAATATTTTTTCCCCACGGGGCTTACTATAGTTGTACTGTTGACACTGTTCAGACTGAGTTGCTTTCCTCAACCTGTTTTTCCTGTTTGTTCGTGGACTCTGTTTTTGGACCTGCTTCTGCCTTCTCCGACCCTTACTCCTGTTCTGTTCTGCTTGTGCGGATTTCCCTGGCTCGACCTGGACTGTGTTTAACGGATACTGTTTATTAAATTGTGGACTGGCCTGTTGTTTGTTCCTCTCTGGTACCTGTGACCTAGGAACGGATATTGACGCCGCTTTATAAATATATGGACCTACCCCCTCTCTCTCTCTGTGTGTACCGACCTCACCGTTTGTGTTTTTCAGCCGGGTGTTTTCAGCACGCGGCGGCGGCCATTTCCAGAAGTAGTTCCCGCCGACCCGCGAACCACCATCTTTGTAGTTCTCTTGGTCGCTAACACTCTGCTTCAGTCCCCTCAGGATACTCACCGGTGAATCTGCCACTTGCCTTCCTGGTTTAGTCAGCCGGCAGATTTGTTCCGACCCCTACTCCCCATCTACACCAGTGAGTACTACTCAGTACAATCAGTATTCACCTGCTCTCACTGTGGACTAACTCTGCCTCTCTTTATAGACTCTGACCAGTTAGTTAGGTACCTTAGGAGTGCCAGATAGCCGAGTTCACTCCATTCCTGAGCATCTATATTTGCACCTTCAGAATTGTAATAAACTTTTTAGATTATTTTCTTGACCCTTGTGATTCTTGGTATTATGGAGCCGGCAGCAAGCGCCCCGACAACAAGTACTCAACACCTTTGGGAACTCCTTTAAAATGGTTGGAAAACCATTCCAGGCAGTGACTGAGAGAATACCAAGAGTAAAGGAAGCTGTCATCAAAGCAAAAGGTGGCTACTTTGAAAAAAGCAGACCTATCAAAAATAGGGCTGCATGATTTAGCTAAAAAGTCATACTTTCATTATTGTAGTTAAATATTATGATATGATAATCACTGTAATGACACTGGCTTGGTTTTTATGTAAAATACACATATTAATTATATAATTTATGGAGTGAATCCAAATATTGGAATTAACTCACAATTCCAAGATGAAATTAAACCTAAATAGTGTATTAAATTTAACTTAATCTAAATGAATGGTAATTTAAATGTCTGAATATCTTCATTATTAACTCACAATTTTAAATATAGTGAAAATACAGAAAAAACACTGCACGCACCACAAGGTGTGTCCAAACTGTAGTAAACAGTTGCTGCAGTCTTTCTGACAAAAATGCATAAAAAAATCTGTCTTGAATAAAGATGGAGCTTTTACAAAACTCAGTGTTAAAATCTTGAAATGCTGTATTCACAGAACAGTGCCTACTGAGATATGGGCGCTGCGTGACAGTAACAATAAGAAGAGCATTCTGTCACCCTAAATCCTCTGATCAGTCATTTTAAATGTCAATATAGCTGACTACACAGCAGAGCCGTTGCCATTAACATGGATTTATGTTGATTTTGTGAGATGCTGTCACAATTAGAAAATAATTTTATCACCACAGTGCAGCAGCCTGGGAGTGACTGCTGGTAAACAGGTTGTATCTGAAACACGATTAAGTCGCTAATTTGGTCTCATTCAGATGCCAGACAATAGAAACAGACAAATATGTAAATGAGCAAAACAATAACATAAATTAATCTGTACTTAGGCACACAGAGAGAGGTGCAACAGACTGTTGCTCAGCAGAGTAACCACAGCTGTGCCTTCCTGTCACAGTCCACTAAAGACAACTTTCTGTCTTCTGCAACTTTTCATTTTAAACAGCTGATAATATAGCACAGCTGTTGTTCCAGTACAGTCTTGACATCCTGTCTCCATCTTGCTCTTTTTCTTCTCTATGTCAGATTATCAGATTGCTCTTGTTTAGCATGCACCACTAATCATCACCTATACATATAGTTTTCAGTTTTCTGCCAAGGAGAAAAAAAATCCATTATAAAATTACACAATATATGTTCGAATGAAAGCAATATGTAATCAAAGACCAAGGACCAAAACCGCGATACAAATATGATTCAATCAGCACTGAACATTCATTCAGATGCAAGCATTTTTTAATGAATTACTTCTGTGCAGGGGTAAAGACTTTAACCTTCTCTGCATTAATGTATGGAACAAACTTTGCAATATCGTTTTTCATAATTTTTAATCTTGTAAGTATATACATACCATGTAATCTCTTCTTGTGAAACTAACCACAGTAGAGTTGCATGTATATACCCTATGTTCCCTCATATATGGCAGGCACAGGTTTGTTTAGAGACAGGTGTGGAATGTAACCCAAACCTGCAGTGAATGTAGTGAATCTTTCTCATTATACAGATTTCATATATGAACAAGTTATCTGACCTGTGACAGCGTGTGATGTTCAGAGCAGTGAAGCAGGGCAGCACAGCAACCTGTCATAGTGACAGACAATCTCCAGGTAGAGATATACTGTTGGTCTTTCTCTGCCCATGTGCACCGCAACATGTCAGAAATAATTTGTTGTCAGAGGTCAGCTGTGACTGTGAAGAAGGGAAGTAAGAAAATTGCAAAAATGTATTTTCAGGATAACCCAAGATTATTAACAATGCAAGACACATTCCGGATAAGTCACATTTACTCTACATGGGACTCAACACACTGTGAATTGACATAAATCAGAGTAACAATTGAATTCAAAAGAATATTTGACACACACTAACATACATTAGTCAAATTTCAAGAATGTTTAAAAGACATAAAGGCCTGGATGTCCTGCAATCTTCTACTTCTTAATACTGCTACACATTTAGACTGCTGGGGGACCTCCCTTAACACACTGAGCTCCTCCCTCTTTCTCCATATGCTCAAATGCCATCATAGCTTGTTATTAACTTTATGTCTTCTCTCTCCTGTAGTTGTGCCTCCAAGATCAGGACCCACTGTAGAAAGGGTAAGTGCACTCAATTAAATATGAAGAATTTTTTTTTCTCTTCCTTTCCACTCACCCCAACTGGTTGAGGCAGATGGCTGCCCACCGTAAGCCTGGTTCTGCTAGAGGTTTTTTACATTTAAAGGAGTTTTTCCTCTCTACTGTATTCTAATGAAGCTCAAGCAGGATTCGTTAGGTTTCTATGTAATTCTGAATCATGTTATCTTACATTGTAAAGTGAAAGAAGTGACTGTAGTTGTGATTTCTATATAATCAAATTGAACTGAATATAAATGGAGGTTTAGTGGTCATGTTACTGAAGGAGAACTGTAGTGGACATTTAAGTCATGTGATAGCGTAGTTTTACTTCTGGAGATTGTATTTAAGCTTATCATTCTGAGCAAAACATCTAGGGTGGCATGGTGATGTAATGGTAACACTGTTGTCTCAATGCAAGAACTGTTAGAATCCACTGATTGGCTGAGTGCGTTTCTGAATGGCGTTTTCATCTTCTCCCCCACGTCTGTGTGGGGCCTGGTTTACTCCCAACGTCCAAAGGCATGCAGTTAGATTGATTGGTGATCCTCAATACAGATTTACACATATGGTTTAGAATGTCAATGCATGAGCAAGAAAATCTAGACTCGGTGAGGAGGGGTTTGTAAATACTAGGGGTAATGACTGACATGCAGGTGAGGCAGTGTGAAAAATTAAGAAATGTCAGCATCCGAAAGGTAAAGAGGACAACACAAGCTAAGTAATTAAAACAAGGTAGATAAATTAACAAAATAAGAGCACGCCTGGGACAGAGTGTGTAAAGATTTTGCTGCTTTGCATATAAAATTTTGTTTAACCAAATGCACTGGCCCCTCTTTAACTGTGACAACATTGGCAATAATCCATGGTCTATGAGCATTATCATTAGCATGCCTGATGCTAAAAACCATTTGTATTCTATATGAAGGTGATTTATTTCTTAGCAGAGACTGCAAACACAGCACAACACTCCCATAGACACACAAACACTCACACACAGACCGAAAGCCTCTGGAGTAGAGCCTTTATAGTGATCTCAATTTTTTTTTGCATACTTGACACACTTACACAGAGATAACCTAAGTAAATACAACACTTATTTATTAAAAGCTGTCCAAACTTGCCTGACCTTATGTGAAAAACTAATTGCTACCTAACCTAATAACTTGTTGTGCCACCCTTGGCGGCAACAACTGCAATCAAGCATTTGCAATAACTGCCAATGAGTTTTTCACATTTTGTATTATTGTCCTGCAGCATAACACTTGCGCAGTGAGCTTTAAGTCACAAACTGATGGCTATACATTCTCCTTCAAGGTTTTCTGATAGAGTGCAGAATTCATGGTTTCATCAGTTACAGCAAGGTGTCCAGGTCCTAAAGCTGCAAAGCAGATCCAGACCATCACACTACTGCCAACATGCTAATATGATGTTCTTTTTATGAAATGTATTTTTTTTATGCCAGATGTAACAGGATTGACACATTCCAAGAAGTTTAACTTTTGCCTCATCGGTCCACAATATATAATATTTACCCAAAAGTAATTTGCCAAAAATCAAGATGTTTTTTTTTTGTTTGTTTGTTTTTTTGGCTGTGATACGAGCTTTTGTGTTTTTTTTAGTCAGCAGTGGCGTTCGCCTTGAAACTCGAATGCCACTTTTGCCCAGTCTCTTTCTTATGTCGAATCATGAACAATGACCTGACAAGTGTGGCCTGCAGTTTTTTAGATGCTGTTCTAGGTTCTTTTATGACCTCCTGGATATGTTGTCATGCTCATGGAACAGTGGTGAATAGTGGTGAAGTGCTTGGCCTAAAGTTTTCTCCATTTGTGGATATGGCTCTCACTGTGGTTCGCTGGAGTCCCAAAGCCTTAGAAATGGCTGTGTAGCCCTTTCCAGACGGATAGATGTCAGTTACTTTGTTTCTCAATTCCTCTTGAAATTCTTTAGATAACAGCATGATGTGTTGCTTTTTGAGATGTTTTAGTGTGCTTTACTTTGTCAGACAGCTTCTTGATTTAACATGTGTGGCAGTAAAGAGGTCTGGGTGTTGAAACTGAACTGAGCTTTTCAAAAAACGTGACTAATCATACTTCACTTGTGATTTAACGAGGGGGTGGCAACTAGTTTTTCCAAATAGGGCCAAGCAGGTTTGGACAATTTTTTTCCTTAATAAATTAAATTATCATTTAAAAATTGTTGTATTTACCTGGACTATCTTTATGTAATATTAACATTTGTTGAATGATCTGAATCAAAAAAGAACATAAAAAAACTTTTCATAGCACTTTAAATCAACTACAACATAGGTACCCATGAGGTGATTCTCAAAGGTCAAAAAACATGCTTGAAGTACTGTCAAAGCTCAGTCAGGCTCCCAGGAAAAAATGAAAATCTGAAAGTAGCTTCTCATGGCTGGTTAGTCACGCTAAACTGAACCGCAGTTTGTCTTCCTCCTGCCCTCTGACCCTCCATGTCACACACAGTAAATATCCACAAGGCCAACATACTGGTATCCATTGCTCTATCATTTCCCCCTTGCATTTAAAACATGCGAGAGAAGAAAACAGAATTCAAAGGTATAGTTACCATTTAAACAAGGACAAAAACATCCTTTCCCATTTGAGCAATACTTTTTACTTTTCTTTTCTTTTTCATGTTGAGGATACAAATTGTATTCTTTGCTCTTCAAATAATACAACACAAGGACTTTGACACTGCCAATAAACAGTTACATTTTAATCATGTTATCTCCAAGTTGGGCTGGCTCCTGAGAGGGCTGCTAAAAACAACGTAAGGTGGAGGATAGCTTTTTATATTACAGCTGACATACATGTCTACAGCTTAGACAGTGGAGCCTAGCAGGGCCTGGAAAGCTTGATGTCTTATTTAGTGCTTACAGACAGCTATAAATCCTGACCACAGAATCATTGTATCACATCACTACCATGCCTTCACGGCAATGTGTTGCCCACACTGTGGCCTTGTAGTCATTTCAAGGTTGTGTTGTCATTGTCCTGACAGTGCTTGTAAATGAATCTTGAGAATTGAAAATGTTGTGATAAATTACAGTAATTGCACTGAGATATAGTGGTTGAATCTGGAGCACCATCAGACTCTGATCTCTGTCCAATAAAACATTAATTCCATGAATTTAAAAGGATGGCTACATGGTGTAGGTATACTGTACCTCAGTACTGTAAAATCATTTAAAGTGAATACTGTATAACAGCAAACAGTGACTGTTTGGAAATTCTGTTATAACTGAAGTGAAGACACAAGTACATACATAGTTTCAGACCACTGATTTGTTCAGCAAAACTAGTGGGTTTGTTTGGTACCCACAAATGACCAATCAGAGCTTAGTAGGTGGAACTAACTGAGTTGGGTGAAGGTCTTAAACCTAATACCTTATCTTATGCCAACTGCTTGAGACCAACAAAGACTGGACCACCTGTAGTGGATCCAAATTATGCTCAAAATGTAAAGTTGATGAATGAACCAAGGCAGAATGGCTCTTTATTCTCCAGGCCAACACAGAGATGGTACAACTTCTGGCTTTTGGGGCAAATTAAATTCAACAATTAAACCATTAAGCATAGGTTGCTATGGCAAATGTCAAACTGAACATTACTTAAAAGCTACAGAGGAACTCCACAGCCACAAGTGTGTCTTTGAAAAAGATGAACCCCAGCTGACATCATATGATAATAAAACAGAGCAGCCGCAACACATTAAACCCAACAATAAACCAAATGGAAAGTTTTTGAGCTGAACAACTGTGTCTCAATTGGCTACACCTGGGAAATAAGGCTGGTTTATGCCTCAAACACACACACACACAATTGCCCATTAGTGACAAAACAAGCTTGAGTACGTGTGCTCTGACAGCGAGGCACAAAGCAATTTTAACAAAGCTAACAAGCCTATGACAGTCACCACCACCACATTTTTTGTCTTCCAAAGTACAATGCTAAAATATATTCTTTTTCTTTGTTATTTTGGTTTTTTATGGTCAATATTCCACCAAATGCATATTACTTTGATGTAAATAGTAAATACTGCTTTATACAAGTGAACTCATTGACACTCTTATGTTTAAAAATAGAAAATTCCAACATAACATGAAAACATGAACATGAAACTGCTCTACGACATAGCATAAAAATGAAAAAGAATTAAACATATTGATGGGATGTAATGGCAAGAATACCAATTCAATTAATTTCTTTATTGTTACAAATAAAAATGTGAGTACACTGTATCACTAATAGTGATATCTCCAAAGACTTAAACAGAACAGGTTCCTAGGGTGAAAAAATCTAGTAAAGGCATTACAGTATATGAACTGATGATTTTGCTAGCTAAAAAGCAATACTATTACTGATGCAAGGAAACCATGAAATGCACTGTCATGACACAGTAGGTAGATCTATGATAGTGTGACGTGGGAGGTATAGATAGAGGTGAGGTTGCGTGGTCTGCTGACAGTCTCCTTGAAGCTCCCAGGTATCCATCAGTGCAGATCAGGTGGATGTGTAGCAGCATGATGAAAGTCTAAACTGCTTCATCTTCAATGTTCAAGCAGGCCCAAGATCCTTTTGATGACAAAACTTTTAATTATGTGTAGAGCTGTGATTTTAGTGTTGCTGCAATTTCAGTAGCAATGTTGACATCAAAGAAAGGATGGAAAATTCCAGGTAAAAACTGCAAATTATAACATAGTTTATTGTGATGTGTAGCTGCAAAAATGCAGATGTCAATGGAGGAAGGAGTGCAAAGAATAGTAATGGTAAATGATTTTGAATTTCACATTCCAGGGTTGTTCTGTGTAGCTCTTAAAAGTGGAATCTGTAACTTTCTGCACTGTTCCACTGGCAGTGGTGGCAGAGCAGCAACCTTGGCACAGTAATTACTGTCTTCTCAAGACAAGTGGAAAGTAAAATAAAGCCTGAAAGGGTGCACTTCAGTGTACATAGACACACTATCTGTCTTCCGCTTATTTGATGGAACTCATATGTTACAGCCTGTCAGTACTGCTGTCTATCCTGACTGCATAGTGGCTTGTACATTACTATGACTGGTGTATACATGAGAACAAAAGCTTAATTTTACATTTTAAGCGTACTTTTTTCCCGTGTGTGCACATAGATGCCTGAAAGCCTGAACAACTGCAAGCTACAAAAAAGTCACCACCTGAATTTCACTAAGCAAATAGCTAAGAGCCTTCCACTGGATAATCATTGCAGTGATTAAAATGTTCCAGGTGGCAACGCAATGATCTCAGCTGACTACCTTAATGTACTTAGTGACCAGGTTTTTTCATCACTGGATTTTTTTTTCATGATGGCATGATAGACATACATGGTCGGACAACCTGAAAACATACAGCCTCTGCTCATGGATGTTCCTGGTGCGCAGGCAACAAAATATTTAGTGCCTCTGTGTGATCATCATAAAGAACAGTAACAGAAAAATATTAGTGTATGTGTGTCTGTTGCTACAAACTAGGACTGCTGATACACTGAGCTCCTCTCGTCTCTATCCACTCACGTGTCATTAACTGTAGTTGTGTTTCTTCATTTCTGTCTCTCTCTCTCTCTCTTTACCTTTCTGCAGGTATCTCCAACAGTGGAGAAGTCTGCTCCCAGTTTGCAGTTGCTGGCCTTTTGTTTTTATAAATGTCATGAGATGTCATATGACCCAGCCTAAGAAGCTCCCCATGAAGTTTTGTATAAATTTCGTGTGCCAATTTTCAGCTGTGGGGGTTGTCCTATTTTGAAGTCAATATAGGACAACAGACAGAAAAACAAACAGAAACTTGGCAATATTAATATAGATTGTTAGATTCTGTAAGACATCAGAGTAAAGTGCCTTGAGATTACTTGTGAATTGGTGCTATACAAATAAACTCAATGGAATGAAAATGTCCAAATGTGTCCAAAATAGCTACAGAAAGATGTCAGGTATAGTGTCAGGTCTTTGACATTGTCACACACTGACAATTGTGCCACAACGGCCTGATCAACATTTCACAATAGGAGAATGTTTCTTCAGCAACGGTAAATATACTAGAAGTACTGTTATACTACAGCAGACTCCATCATAAAAGAGATACAATCATGATGATATATTTTCTAAAAGCATTACAGAATTCAGATTTAAGACCATAAACCATTATCATGAAATATTTTTATGTGCATCACATAAAAAGTTAACTTTTCTGAACTGGGTATGCTTTGAAAGTTATTTAATGGTTTCTCTGACTTTGGAAGACTATGACTGGGTGGAACTGTAACAATGTTACAGCCTTGGCTACAAAACTCCATCTCATCTGTCATTGTGATTTCCAAACTGCAGCCAGGCTTTTGAGAATCTACACTCTGCGAGGACCACATAATGGGACACATTCTTGCTTATTACTGGAAGCATTGGAGCGCGAGCACAATTGGCCTTACAGTAAACACACAGGCAATCAATGGAGATGTGTTTCATGAATGGGAAGAGGAACAACAGGGCCTCAGACGGATCATCCCCCTCGACACAAATGCAATTTTCTCTCTAATGCTGCAGCGCAGGAGGACATGTGCAGCATTTGCTTGCTCACAGAAAGGCTTTGGGTACATGCCCGGCAATGAGTGTGTGTTGCGGTGGCATCGGCTGGGAGGTCGAGAGAATGGGAAGAGCATGGGAAAGGACTTCAAATTTGAATCAACGGGAGCGAGCCAATTGATGCACTGAATAAGTCACTTTTCATGAGGGAAATACTGCCCTGGCTGGCAATGAGGTAATCCCCATCCCCAGAAGACTGACACAGGCAGAATAACATGAAAGAAAGGTGGAAATGAGAAAAAAGATAAGAGCAAATAAAGAAAGGCACAAGGAAGAGACGGAAGAGGAAAGGAGCTGTTAGAGGGAAGCGAGAGATGACAGAGAGGGACAGCAGAGAGAAAATGCAACGTAAAATACAATACAAATCTCCCAGAAGAAATTTAAATGTTTATCGCCCTAATTAAAATGAATTAATTAACTGGAAGACGGTGTAGCTCTGGCTAGGCGACTGTGAATGATTAAACTTTGTACAATTAAAGGAGCCACCCAGCTAGAGAGTGCGTAAGTGCACATGTGACTGAGATTCCACGTGTTTGTGAAGTTCTATTTGAGACTGTATGTGAGAGAGAGCTACAGTATAATAGTTCATTGCAATAGTAATGAGAGAGCGGGTGAGTCATTGATTACCTGAAGCTGTGAATGTCGTCCACTCACAACATTAGTCAAAGATTAACAAGCAGGACAAACCTTCATGCATGGTAAACCTTCTGTGTGCAGCATTTTTAAATTGCACCATCCTCCTGTTGTCTTTTCTCCCTCACTGAGAACTTCCTATTCTCTGTAAGCATTGGAAACTGCATTTACGTTTCTACTTATGTTGAGAACCTACGCTATTAGCTGGATGTAGTTGAGGTTTCCTGAGACTGGGACAAAAACTAATTAATAGAAAATGCTTTGCAACCCAAACCCCACAGCTCTCAGCAGAAACAGTTTTCTCTAAAAAAGTACAGTGAGTTCAGACTTTTCCCGATTCACTAAATACAGTAGAATGAACAGAATTTGGAGTTATTTGGTACTTTAATATTTAAAGTAGTTGCACTTTTGTACTTTTATTTATAATGTAACTTTTGCTTTATGGATGTCCACATTAAACAGTGCTAGAGTTCTACGAAATTAACGTATGTACAAGAACACAGACAAAATCTTGTGTCCCTAATCGGTTTCAGACATGCAGTGGAACCCCACACTTCTCTAGTTGTCATTACATTGAAGAGCTGTGTGTGGGAGAACAAAGAGTCAGTCAGCCTGGACAAGGTCTGGGCAACGTCCGATTGAGGCCATGTGCGAAAAACTGTTTAGCAACTTCATGCTATGTCAGTATCACTTTCTGGGTTCAGTGCAACAAGTGCAGTAGCCATCTGTAAGTAATGCTGGCTGATTGTGTGGTCCATTTATCCCAACATTGAGTCATGAAATACAGTCTCTTGAAATCCCTCTGTAGAACCATGGTGAGGTTTGGTGTGTCCAGCAGGGCAAGAACTATGTGCAATAACTTGGCCATGACTGAAAAACTGTGATGGAAAATGTAAAGTTTGGCTAAGTAGGGGGACATGGCCTGGAAATGCACCGTCCAATGACACCAACAACCAACAATGTGTGTAGCACATTGTAATATACTATCCAAAATGATTACACACACACATTAAGTTTCTATTTTGAGATCAATTTGAGCTGTACAAGTGTTGGTTCTTCCTTCATTCATTATTCATGCAACGCTTCATCTCAAAGACAAAGGATTTGTTCATATCAAGTCTAACCCACTATTAAATCTAGCAGGAGTAGTACTAAATCTAAATGTAGTAAAAATAATTTGTTCGGGGACCTCAGGGATTAGTAATCTGTCTGAGTAAACTGCTAAGATGCCATGAACCCTGCATGAAAGTCTCTCAGTGTAAACAGAATTAAAAATTTACCTTTAATATGGGAATAGGACTCTAATGTTAGCCTAAAATCTAGGGTGTTTGAAAAGCAGAACAAATGGTTTTCTTGGTCATGTAAAGTTGAAAGTTTAAGTTTAAGATTAGATTAGATTATTTTAGATTAGATTAGATAGCTTTTTATTGTTTCCTTTTTTTATTAGTGCTGTACTTATTAAATAACATTGCTCACAATGACAAACTTACACTTTAAACAGTGCAGCAACCATTAGCTTTATGAAGGTCTACAAAGCACCCCAGCATCGTATAGCTCATTGCTTATCTACCTTCAAACTTTGGTCTCATCACATTTGGTTCCAGCTGCAGCATTAGTGTCATGATCAATGTGCAATTTGTGTTTTAATTGTGGTCCTTTTCCCTTTAAGTTTCCCATTGCCTACCATAGTTTGTATTAAAGTTAGTCGAGTGGGTCTGCGAATCATGACGACTAGTTGTAATCACTGTGTTGCAATTAGCAATCAAAGAGTGAGGTATTTTTCTCAGGACTTGGCAGACTCCTGGTAGACTGAAGCAGAGCTGAAAGTGGAGTAGATTCACTTCATGTGTTTGATCTACCTTAATAACTGGGCACACTGATGATGGTGTACCCACCTTTTCAATTGCTGATGCCACTTGGGAAACAATGTATTGCCCAAGGACATTACAATGTGAACAAGAGGAGACACGAATCACACTATTGATTAGTGCAGATTAGTGCAGAGCCTGTTCTACCTGCTGACCCACAGTCACCCCTATATTTTTAATTTTCCTAATATTTTCCCAATGTGTTGCTACCACTTTTGCCACCAAGGTTGGTGGTTCAACTCCTGGTTTACTCTATTCCTGGCTATATATTGAAGTGTCCCTGGACAAGACTCTGAACCCCTGTACCCTTGGCGTCTCAAAGGGGAAGCCTGTCCACAAAGTATTTATTAATTTCTAAGATGGAACAGCATGAGCAGCAGCTCTCCTCCCTCTGTACTTCTTTTTATTGTTTTCTACTGTTTATTGGCACCAATCAGCATAACCAAAAAGGTTATTTTTCAAACAATTGATAAGTTGGCTAATTCCAACCTCTGCCAACTGTGATGCCGACTTAAAAAATTCGTAGTGTATGTAACTGCCTGTGTTCAGCAAATCCTAACAAAAACCTTGACTCTATGCTACTTTTTTTAAATAGCTATAACCCCATCTTCAAATTGCCTTTTATTGTTAAGTTTTTAGAGAATTTTTGTTGAGGCAGTTGCTTACTGATTGAAACTAAAGTCTGGTTTTGAAAAGTTTCAGTCTGGTTTCTGCCAATACAGCAGAGACAGCCTTGTTTCCAATGAACTTTTAACGTCTGCTGACTCTGGATTGTGCTCACTTCTTGCTACTGGATTTGAGTGGAGCCTTTGACACAGTTGATTATGAGATTCTTTTAGACAGACTGAAGCACTGGGTGAGTGTATTGGGAAATGCTCTTAAATGGTTTTCTTCTTACTTGTCTGACAGGACGTTTTGTGTTTCTATAAATGATTTTATGTCCTCCTTTTCCTGCATTAAGTACAGCATACCGCAAGTGTCAGTTCTTGGTTCAATATTATTTTCTGTATATATGCTCTGAGTGATGTCATCGGCAGACATAGTGTCTCTTTTCATTGTGCTGATATCACACATTGTACCTCCCTCTTTAGCCTACTGCCCATGTCTGAACGATATACAAAGCTGGATACAATCCTTTTATTGGCCCTCTTAGTCTGACAGAAGATATATTACCAGCCATGGGGACCTTTTCTCAATTTATCAAACCCACTGCAAGAAACCATGTCATCTTGGATTCTGGTTTAACATTTGAGAATCAAGTCACCAAGCTTATCCTGTCTTGTTAGTATCATCTCAGAAATGTTGCCAAAATCATATCCATTCTACATTACAGAGACACTGGAATGAACATTCATGGTTTTATTTAGTCTTGTCTTGATTAGTGTAATAGCATTTTTGCTTAGTAATTAGTAATGCCTTAGTAATTAAAATCTAAAAAACCTTTAACTTATCCAAAACTTAGCTGCCAGGCTTTTATCCAGAATGAGGAGTTTTGACAATGTCACCACTATTTTAGCCTTACATTGGCTTCCAGTCTGTTTGAGCCGTGCAAAGAACAGAAAACAACTGTGTCACAGTGTTGCAGCAGGTCCTGTTGCCCTGGAACAATATCATTACCTTAAAGTCAATCATCAGGATTAAATGCCTAACTCTTAACCCTAACCTAAGCCTGTTTCCAATGTTGAAATTTTAATCAAGCCCTGTGATAAACCTATCCAAGGTGTATGCAACCATACAAAGGCATGTACTTGTGTTGGGGCCATAGACTACATGCAGTGTCACAAACCATGTGCTAAGCCAGAAACAAGTCGTAAAACTTTGGCCTACAGCCCGATTTGAGTTCATAAGAAGGTAAGCTAAAAGGGACCACCACACTAT
>OMLM01018112.1:14554-36047 GCA_900302695.1 Helostoma temminkii | reverse complement strand
AAAGACCTCATAGTAACATATCATCCCAACAGAACACTTCGCTCTCAGAGTGCAGGTCTACTTGTGGTTCCCAGAGTTTCCAAATGTAGAATGGGAGGCAGAGCCTTTAGCTATCAAGCTCCTCTCCTGTGGAACCAGCTCCCAGTTCAGGGGACTCAGGTTATCTATGTGTAATATTAAAATTAGTTTGATGATCTAAATCATTCAAGTGTGACAAATATGCAAAAAAGTAAAAATAAATCTGGAAGGGGCAGGAAAGGCCAAAATTGTGGGATGTGGTGACTCTGGTCAGATGGGGAAGCTCAGTCAGTCTTGTCTGATCTGATTGTGTATAAGCTGGGATAAATTTGAACTTGTTGAGGGCTGGAAAATGTACAACAGGATGAGGTTGTGCACTTGTGAAATAAAAAGCTTCCAGTCTAGATTTATGTCTGAATTCCTTTTTGTCACTAGAAGTGATGGATTGTTTCTGAGGTTTATGAGCCATAGGCGTGAAAACACACGTGACTGCCAGCCTCACAGTATAAGACCAGTTTCTGGGAAGAATGGAAGGTTCTGAAGAGAAACATAGCTGTTAATAAAGCAGACGATTTCCACTTCATTTTTCTCCTGTTTGGCCTCAGTCTAGCTCTTTTTGCTTAAGGTTTCACACTCATAGAGCTTTGGTTGACTCTTGTACTACAGTGATGAATGGCTCCTGCTGTTGCTGCTTTATGAGAAGGATGCGACAGCTGAGGTAAAAACACAGTATAGCACTTTATCTGAGACAGTACAAAACCCTAACATCAGGGAAGTTAGAAAAGCAACAATTACATTACACACTTGTACACCAGTACCTGCAAAGGAACAATTTAAAGTACCATCACTGTATGTTTTATGGATCAATCTTATTATTAGCTGTGTAGAAATGGACAGTAGCTTAGTGGGAACCTTTTGGGAGTCCCATGCTGTTCTAAATGCTGTAAGACTCAAAGGGAGTTGGACCTAACAACACGTAACGCTGAGAGCTCAGTTTTAAGCCCTTTAATTACCATTACGAATTACAAGATTGGAGCTTGAAGAACCTCTAGGAAGGAATGAACTGCATCTAAATTTGGGGCAAATCTATACAGCGTCTGCCCGGCTTAAGTAAGAACTCAGGTTTACTCTTCTTTTGAGGTACGTAGTGTTTCTCAGCAGACATTATTTGCAGGTGATAAGATGACTGAGTAGGACATGGAGGGATGTGAAATAAAATGGTGGAGCAGACAAGATGGCGATGCCCATGGATAGAGTCTGACACATGGTCTCTGAAAGTCCCAGAGATAACTGACATAAGCAGTGTAGCACAAGCACACACTCACAGTGTTGACACACACTACCAGTGACCGAGAAATCCAGTCTCAGTAACACTTCATGTCCTTACCTTACAATCATTCAGTACAACAAGGCAACAGGTCCAAGTCCTCAATCTAAAACTTTGAAGGGGGTTTCAGGCTGTAAGGCAGGTCGGGCAACAGGCTGCCAAAGAAGTAGAAAGCAGACTGGTCCTTCACAAGATGAACAGACAATCTGGCTTGTTAGCACAAGAGGCAGCAAGACAGGAATCTTGTAGAAACAGGAATTGGTGTGGATTTCAAATTAAAACAGGAAGTCAGGTGTAGGTTGGGACAAAACGCGTTAATTGGAAAGAAAATTAAACTGGATATTATCCAACAGTTTGTCCCAACCATCTCCTCCATATTTACAAAAATGTCAAATTACCAATATAGTCAAGTTGGAAGAATCCATCTGCTGGTACCTCTTAGAAGCTGTTAAGTTCCAGCCTATGGATGAAACCAAGCTACAAACTACTCATAACGCCGTATGTGTGCATGTTTGGATCAGGAGGTAGACCTACCACCTGTAGGTTCGGTGTATTGATTCCCACCTCCTCCTGTTATATGTCAAAGATTTGATTGTTTCTGAAGTTTATGAACCATAGGCGTGAAAACACACGTGACTGCCAGCCACTGGACATGAAACCACAAGCTGTCCCTGGTGGGTCAGTCACCTTGCATGGCAGCTTTGTCCTCACTGGCGTGTGAATGCGTAAATGAGAAGCAGTGTCAAAGTGCTTTGAGTATCAATAGGGTAGAAAAGCACAATACAAGTACAGACCATGTACCATATTCTACGTGTTAAAATCAGTGACTTCACCCCCAGAACCACTAAGCACATAAAACAGTGACTAGTTACATTTACTCTGTTTAGTACATTCTGTAGCTTTGGAAGGTATTCATGCCAGTGTAAACACACTCACCACACTAGGACGAACTGCAGCATTATTCATGCTGCTTGATAAGTTCACAGAAGGTACTTGCAGACACATGTGGTGCAGTATCTCTAACGGGAACCAAGCATCATGACCTACATATATACAGTATAGGTTTTTTTTAAACTGTGAAATTTTTCTATAAACTTCTATCTGCATTTTCATCCAGATCCAAATCTGATACTGAAATGAGACTTGACAACCTGAATGACTGGAAAGCAGAATCAGATTAGTTTCTGAATTATTCATTGTTGTTTTAGCACCTTATTAGCTGCTTTGATATGATCAAAATAGCACACGCTGTGGAGTTTGCACCTTTGCCTTCATAAATATGCAAAATTGCAAAATATGTTTTTGCCTGAATGCGCAAAATGCATTGTGTAACACACAATGTGCCACAAAATAAGGTCCTGTTTGGATCAGTTAGTGGTTGAGAAGGACTTAACCTGCACTACTGAGTGGAAGGACACTGTTTTTATTTCTGATAAAAGTAAGCCATGTTTAAATCACTCGATGCAAGACAGGATGTGTATGCTCCACTGTGTTTTAAAGCTGCTGCCTGCTGGTCTGTCCCACATCAGCTCAGCGGTGGTGGTGAATACCAGGGAA
This sequence comes from Helostoma temminkii, assembly GCA_900302695.1. Classification (NCBI taxonomy): domain Eukaryota; kingdom Metazoa; phylum Chordata; class Actinopteri; order Anabantiformes; family Helostomatidae; genus Helostoma; species Helostoma temminkii. The sequence continues at coordinate 33,145 of OMLM01018112.1, read as the reverse complement.
TCATTGTATGGGATGAACTTCCAGGCAGCTCCCTGCTGCGGTTTTTGAAAGGTTGTTAAATTCTGAGATCATCAGTCTGCTCTCGTCTGTGTTCTCTTCCCACAAAAGGTCTGAAAAATCCCAGAATGAAGAAAACAGGGATTAAAATTGAGTTTACTGCTCACTCTCTGACAGAAATTTCAGAGATTTCTGACATAAAGAAACGTAGTTCTTACATTTATAGGAGACATTCCCTTTTTCTGCTTTCCATAATTCAGCTTGTATTTTTAGCCTCCCTTTATGACCCTTTTCTTCTTTTCTGCTCTCTTACTTTCCTTTATTATCCCTTTCCTTGTTTTTTTTTCTTGCCTTTTCTTTGAATCGTTGGCGCCTTAAATGCATATTCTGTTTGAATGCTGCTATTTTATCTTATTAGAGATGGAGCACTTACAGTAAATATTCACATAATGACCACTTCTTAAATAATAGCTGTTGGAAAAAAGCAAAGAGTATCTGTATAATGGCTGTCGTGTTTGCTGTCACAGATATATATATATATATATTATAATTTATCTGTTAATTAATTTTAGAGTTTAATATTTTGTCTGACTTGTGTTGTCCTGAAATGTTTTATCTTGATCTCTTCACATAAAGCACTTTGTCATTCTGTTTTGAAAAGTTCTGTGCAAATAACATCCATTACTATTATTATTTATTATTACAGTAATGAGGACCAACCCTTCCTGTGGATGAGTCATGCTAAAAGCCTTGAATTAAGGTTTGTAAGTGTTTCAAAAAAAGAACAAATTATTGCAGGAAGGACTGTTTCTTTTGTGTCTTGTTTTTCTTGTTTATCCATACCCAGTCCTGCTCGTCTGTTAGTTTGTCCTCTCATCTCTGCCTTTTTGCCTTCTCTGGCTGCATGTTCACCTGCAAGCCTTAGCGGCCATTTTGTGTTTTTTTCCCCCCTATTTCCACCATTTTATCAGTTCCCTTAGCAGCTCCTCTACTCCCGTTCTCACCTGGATTCTTTCACTTCTTAAGGTAAAATCTTTAATATCTATCGATGGTCTCTGGTGGCATCTCCACATAACAGTTGTAAAAGCAATGATTAGTGGTTATATGCAAGGACTTCTATCTTGTCTTCCTTTGGTTACTGTCTTTAACATATTGCCAAAAATTTTGGAACGTCTGCCTTTACATGCACATAAACTTTAATTGCATCCCGTTCTTAGGGATTAATATGAAGTTGTTTCACCTATTGCAGCTATAACATCATCAATCTTCAGCTTTCCACAAGGTTTAGGAGTGTGTTTATGGGAATTTTCTATCGCTGGTAGGTCAGGACAGTGCATGATGGGATGTTCCAAAACTTTTGGCAGTAAAGTGTATCTGGCAACCTGCTACAGATGGTGAAGCAGCAGAGTAAAACTGGGTGGATGGATGAGTTTTTGTTAGACAATAGCTCACTGAGTCAGTGCTATGGGGCGTGATTCTCAGGCCATCTTTGAAAAACACATACACACAGTGCTCTACTAAACAAAGCCCCATTTAGTTCAAATAGTAGTTGAGAGGGACTTAACCACAAAATGCACAACTGAGTGGAAGGACAATGTTATTGGGACTCACTCGGCTGCAACTTATAAAAGTAATCTGTATTTTCAGTTCACTTCATAAGCCAGTCCATGATGTTCTGTATGATATTCTTTTGTATTCAGCTGAATTTTAACTGGAGGAAAAACAAAATGGCTCCAGATGGTAGATTTGGATTCAGCTGGTGCTGGTGGAGTCTGTGGATTAGAAATTCAGCCAAAGTACACGTTGACTGTAAACATACAACAATCACAAGATGATTCTAGGTCAGAGTGATAAAATGTGGGATTTGTAATGGCAATATATCATTTGCAAATGTATGTGAACTGATTCATTTATGTGTCCCTCAACAGTTAAAACTGAGATAAAGGGCAGCACAGTTGCCCCCTCAGCAGTTTGCGACCTGGCCACTCCCGGCCATATGCTGAAATGTCCCTGGACAAGACACTGAACCCCCAAAATGTCCACTTAAAAACCGCAGCCACTGAAATTGCACAACGCGGTGCTCTCTGAGAGCTGGTCCCAAACCCAGTGCAAGGATTGCTTTGGAAAAGACATCCGGCATAAAAACCTGAGCCAAATCAATGCATGGACCATGCTATGGTGTTTTATAACAGGAAAGGACAGAGCTCAAAGGGAAGGCATAATAAGGCTGCTCATTTCAGGTAAATTGTGCCAATGTGCCATCCTGCTGAAAAGCTACCATCCTTTATGTTGTTGATCATCGGGAAGGAAGACCTGGTCCAGCAACTTATGGACCACTTTCTGTCAGAGTGGAACACTGAGCTTCATTATCTTGAGGATTTCCAGCTAAAACCATATCCCTGTACATTTAAAAGAGTTAATATAATTGCTATCACGAAGTCAACCTGTGCTGTGATTACATAATAATCAAATAATTGCATAAATACAGTATATAAGTGTGTGCAGTTTTCTCGTCATCCACACCGCTAGAAAGGAGATGATCAGTCAGTTTCTGTTTAAGTTGCTAAAGAGTGAGAACACATGACCTTCTGGTGTGTTGTGGTGGTAATTTAGCTGCTGCATCACTACGTTTAGTGACTATTTTCAGAAAGCAACTGGCAACATAGCAACTTCCAGGCATTAACTGCATTACAGGAGGTCGTCACAATGAATAGTCAGGTCACATTTCATCTGACATTTTTTCTCCTGAGATCAGTTTTATTGTTATGAGAGTCTTGTGGAGAGACGCTGGCAGATGTAATCACAGGTGTTGACGTCCTGAAATTCCAGATGAATTCTGTGAAGCCGCTCACTTCACGTTCCCACTACTCTTGGCTCCGACGCATCCACACACATCTCTTTACACATGTGGCAGCCATCGCTGAACGAAAGGCTATTGTTAAAAATGTTGCTCTCTTTTTTCACATTCTCCTTCTCATTGTGCATATAAGTTAATCAGCTTCCACTGCACAACAGCTTCAAACTGAAATCATCAAGGATCACATGTTTATGCAGTCTGAATGTAGCTTTAAAATAAGGTTAAATTTAATTTGATTATTTAGTTTTAATCGTGTTTTCTCTAAACATACTGATTTTAGTAGCAGGAATTTATTCCAGTGATTCACACTATCGAGGATATATCATTTTATATCATTAATATGCCGTGCCAGTCTCATATATTTTATTATATCACAATATTATTTTTTCAAACACAGCAACACACTGAGCCAGAAGCAAAACACCCACAAATAAACACAGTGATGTGGCGTTTGCGGTTCAGTGCAGCAGGGAATGTACAGATTTGTACATTTGAGAAACCAAACAACGATTTCACACAATTTAGCACATGGCACAAACAGGACAAGACTCAGCTGTCCATTTGAAAGACAGGGATCACTCCTATGAATTTTGGACAGAGAAGACAAATGGTGTGACAGTGTCAACAGCTTAGAGTCTCTATGCATTAGTATCACAGCCAGTCTGGTAGAACTGATGAACCCACTGGGATGAAGTTTTCTCAAGAACTTCATCTTTGGGATCCCAGATAAATTGAACTGTTAGTCAAATTATCGCTTTGCTTTGACAATTTGTATGAAGTTCTGTCACAAAATGCATCATTCTGTACCATTTGCGCTACTATGCTTTACTTGTTGACAAACGTGGCCTGCTGCATTAACATTAATCCTTAAGAGACTTGGCGATAAGCGGCTGATCTATAGCCAGTGTGTGTCCCTCACCAAAGACTGCAAGAGACGATGCTCCACTCAATAACACTGCTGATATAGTCTAAAAATCCAGTGGAGTGAGACGTCTTTACTCTAGAGGATCCTGTCGTGTCAGTCTCAGAAGTCACATTCTCCCAGTTACTATTTAATCATACTATTTAATCTTATAGACGTAATATCATCCCTAGGACAGACCCAGAGCCATCTTACTAGTGATGCTAAAAATGGGGGTAGGGACATCATGAGCACACAGGTTATATATTTATACATACATGCTGCTTTTACACAAAATGTCTTTCATTTTCATAGGCTTCAGGCCTAAACCTGGTCCTGATCTTAACCTTCAAACAGCCTTTGAAGATGCTGCAACCACACAGTGTGTCCTCATTGTCAGTCTGAAGCTTAGATTGGTTCACACACACACACACACACACACACACACACACACACACACACACTCACACACACACAGCACAGAACTTCTACCTCAGCAGTAACACTATTGCAGGTTCACCATTAAATAATAGCAAGCCATGGTTTGCATGTCTTGGTGCTGGGATGGAATCATATCATATATTCTTTAATGAAGCACATGCTCAAAGAACATCACCATAAATGTCCCAGTTAAGTGGATGTGGATTTCCTCATCTGCAGAAGCCTGTAGTCTCCCCTCAGATCAGGGGATCATGTTAGTCTCCTTATCTGAGGCTTAACCTTCAGCACAAAGAGCCTTGAAGATTAAAAACCTGCTTACAGCCCATAATTCCAATAATACTGATCCAGAACAACAACTGTACCCAGCCTCATGCAGGAAAATGACTGCTACTAGTGTTACCAGTGTATGAATGCAGTCTCTATTAGATCCTGTCTAAAGCTCATTTTTCTCCCACATGGACAGAACGAGATTGAAATGCTGAAAGCAGAGAATGATCGTCTCAAGTCCAGTGGTAACGCCACACCGACGGCCACGCCTGTCAAAACAGCCAGGCCACCCTCAGAGACCTCCAGCACCTCCTCGTCCTCCTCGCGTCAATCCTTGGGGCTGTCACTCAATAACCTCAACATCACTGACACCATCATGTCAGGTCAGTTCAGTGTCAACGCTGGTGTCTGCAGTGTGACAATCTGGAGTGTCTGTACAGATCAGTGTTCACAGTTTGTTCTGAGAAATGAGAGCAGTAAGGGTTTGGGTGGTGGAAGTGAGTGGAATTTACTTTATGTCTTGACAAACCAATAGTAAGGCTTCTGGTAGGAGGGTGTAATGACCCTACCTTTTTTAGTTTTTAAATGAACAAACTTTTTTCTCTTACGCGGGTAAATTGAAAATGAACCTCCAACCATGGCGTTGTCAGTGCTATACTTCTCTATTTAGTTAAACCATAGGACACAGTTTATGATCTGCAGTAACTCTCAAGGCAGAAGTTTTAGTTTTTTCTGCTGCATCAAGTGGGATTAGCTCCTTCCACACTCTCTCAGTAAATGTGAAAGAATTGTTTGCGGAGAAAGAAATGATCCGGAGGAGCTGCATGAAATGATGAAACAACTGCTCTCTACCATGAGGGCTTGCAACACAGCAGGAGCCTCTAACACACACACACAGACACACAGAGACATGCATGTGTGCACAATGAACACAATGAGAATCTCTCCAGGCCTGCTCCATTTGAGAAGAGTTGTGTCCCTCTCACTTGTCCTGTAATTAATACAGAAGGCACAGCTCTCTCTGAGGATTCAGGCCCATGTTAATTGATGGAGGGATGAGCCGAGAGCAGTGACGTGCTGGAAGACGAGCAGGCCAACCAGCCGTTATCACCCCAACACAGAGCCCTAAGCAAAGGGAAGCTAGCTGCATACTAAGTACTTCCCTCTGCAAAACATAGGCTGAGAAATAGATACTGGGGTGAAACATCTGGTGGGAGTTGTTAAATGTTAGAAGTGACCAGGGCTGTTTCTGGACATTTTGGTGCTCTAGGCAAATGTCCCCATGGGCAGCCCTGAGGCAACTGATGTTTCATAGCATATTCACTTCACTCAGCTTCTGCTCTGTGTCATCTGTCCACAGGTACCTTTACATGAAAATGAGTCGCTTTTATGTATTATCTTCTTCTTCTTATCGTGTTCAGGATATGATAGAGATTATTACCTGATAATTAATATTCCTTTACCATTCCCTTGTTTGTCCAGGTTACTGTTCATCTGTCTTTGATACCTCCACTTCACACAGTCTCCGTCATTTCTAGACTGAAGAGCAGGTGTTATGAATGTGATAACCTATGGCTATTCCAGCCATTTTTGGGGGATCCATAGTTTTATGATCCAGCAGTCAGTCCAGGCACAAGTCTCTGGATTTTATCAATCAGCTGTTCAGCGCAGTGGCACAGATGTTTTTTTTTTTACAATAAAATGGATGCAATTGATGTCAGTGACAGACATTTAAAAGTATAGTGGGCGTCAGAAGTTAATTAATAAATCTTTGTTTTCCCTAAATATCCTGATTGGAACCCAAGCGACTGCCTAGCTTGTCCTTCTATAAGAATTTACCTATAGGTCAGAAATAAAGTGATGATGGTGTTGCTCTCTTCAGTTTCTTTCCATACATTGTCAGGATCTGGGTCTATTTGAACTATGGTCAGGATAATAAAAATCATAAGTTGTTTTTTTTTTTGCACTGAACTGTCTTCTCTCTCTGTTACTTGGTGATTACTGCTGTCACAATAAGACTCATCTTCTTTTACTGACTGAACTTTCAACTCTTCACCAAATGCCTTGAATGAACATCTACTCTTCCATTTTGACTTCTTCATCTCTCCTTACGCTGTGTTTAATTTCCTACCACAGAGTCTTTGTTACATTATCATTCAGCACACTCACTAGAAACTGCTGTGTATGAGAACATTGATTAAATTTAAAAGTTATTATCACATGAAAGAAACCCATTAGCCATCATTTACTTTGGAGTCTGTTTGTCCATTTGTAGCTATAATTTGCTGGCAGTCGGAGAGTTTGTTCATAATGAATCAAGGCTCTGATAGAATAAAGTTGGTTGTGTTTCCTAACAGAAAGTTTTGTTTTTTCAGATATTCTGCTTGATGACAGCTATGAGGGCAATCTGCGCAAAGAAGGCCGCAGTGTCCGAATAGTGGTTACCATCAACAGTGGGCCAAAAACCACAAAGGTTAGTGGATAAAGATTGTGTATTATTTTCCTTTGTATTGTTTAATTTATTTATCTGTGTATTGTTTAATTATATGTATTGTCAACTTCTCAGGCTACAAAATGCCAGGAGTACTTGATTGGATCTATAGGTGTAAGTGGGAAAACCAAGTGGGATGTTCTGGATGGGGTCATCCGACGCCTATTTAAGGTACAGTACTGTGCTCATAGGTGCTGTACAAGTCAGTCATTTAAGAGTAAAATACAGATAGTGTAAACACAGTTTTAATAATGACACAAGGACACAACGAAAATAAGCCATTGTTGTTTTAGGTAATTAGACTTCTGTTTGAAAGTTAAAATGTCATGTTATCCAAATATGTTACAATATTCAGTTCTTGTAAAATATGAGATGTAGGGCTCTATTCTCCTGCAGACGCAATACCAGCGTTTGTTCAAAAGCAGCTGCTCTTACAATTTAGCTGGCACCTGGCAAACTTGATTGGTCTGGTGTGGGAGAAGAGGCGGGATTTAGGCTATCTTTATGTAGATTATTGGGCACAGTGAAGTTTTGGTTCACATTTTGAATCAAAGTATAGAACTTCAGGCCCCCTTTTATCGCAGATGTGGTGCAATTAGCATGTCAATGCCTGGCACCAGGGTGCTCACACACATCTTTTAACACCAACACTGGCTGTCACGAAAGATCCTTGGACACGCCCATAACGCCTTCACCCAGAGAAGTTAGACCTGCGTTCTGACTGCGCCTGGTTTCAGGAGAACAGGGCTCCTAGAGCACAAAAACTATAACATTAAACAATCCGGTACTTTTCCAAATAATATAGTATTTTATGACTACAGAAAAAATACTAATTCAGCACTAAACTCTCCAAGTGATGCAGGTGCAGATGATTTTTCATTTGTTTGTCATAAAAAGTTGTTTAACAAGAATTTACTTCACAATACGTTTTGTGATGAGATGTAAGCAGTTTTCTGTCACACACCATAATTATTGAAAACGTCCAATTGAGTGCAGAAAGCAACATCCACCTGCAGATGAACCTGCTTGTGTGGATGAACAATCTCAAATAGCAGTGTGAATGCAGTATTTTAAGCCATATCAATACTGCAGTTCTTCATTTTCCACTGTTCTCCCCTAACTGCAGGAATATGTGTTTCGGGTGGACCCTCTGACCAGCCTGGGTCTCAACACAGACAGCATAGTGTGCTACAAGATGGGTGAAGTGGTTCGCTCCCACGCCTCTGAAGTGCCTGAGCTGCTGCCCTGCGGCTACTTGGTGGGCGACAACATCATCAAGGTCAACCTCAAAGGTATGGCAGCAGGGAAGAAAGGAGTTTTTATTTTAAGTGTGCAGCCGGTGTGCTGTAGAAATAAGGAAAATGTGTGTTATTCAGATTAGAGTGTTCTGTTATTTCAGTATTGTTCTTTTAATTATTTCTTGACTAGTTACTACTACTACGACTACTACTTTTAATGATACACTGGACTTTTGTTAGTTTAGATTTACATTAATATTCACTTTTTTCTTCTTTCTATTGATCTTATTTGGTCTCTCCTTCCTTCCTCTGTCTCCCTAGGAGTGAAGGAGAACAGCATAGACAGTCTGGTGTTTGACACGCTCATCCCAAAGCCCATCATCCAGCGGTACCTGAACCTGTTGATGGAGCACCGTCGTATCATCCTCTCAGGACCCAGTGGCACCGGCAAATCCTTCCTGGCTGCCAAGCTGGCTGAGTACATTATTTCTCAGATGGGACACGAGGTGACTGAGCACAATGTGGCCAGCTTCAACGTGGACCAGAACTCCAGCAAGGTAGAAAGAACATAGAGGTTTAATATTGTTGTTCAGATATATGGGTTTTAGGCTGCAGATATTTTTCTTTAAATTACATATTTTGTTCATTTTTGCCTTTTCTTGTACTTTAATGGCTTTTATTTATCATATAAAAATATTGACAGATCTCCAAAGATGTACACGTGGTTGCATTGCATTGAAGTCTATTTTCTGCTGTTGTTTGCCTCCTCTTCCTTGGATGTCTACCTATATGATTACTGAATACTGGTACAAAATTGCAGCTCTAAAAGGAGACTCTGTGCTTTGATTCAGAGGAACCGTATTTGCAAAAAGCAATTTTCCTCCATTTCCTCTTGTGTTTTTCATCGTTACTGGATAATAAAGGAAAATATATTGCCATTTTAATAATGGACCTCAGAGTGTGAACTGCATCACCAATAAATGTTTTGAGCTATGTTAACATCAGTCAAACACACTGTAATTGTACCTATTTAGTAGATTTCTATATTAAAGGGTTTGTCCAGAAGCCTGAACAGCAGTGGTGCATAGCAGTAAATGTCAATTGATGCCTGTTATTAAATGTGCATGGATTTTCTACCATTTCTAGTGAAATATCAACAGTAAATGTCAGTCCATTCTTCCATTTGCTTTAGCTTGTAGTAAAAGAACTAGAATAGTAGAGAGTAAAACGATATTAGCAAGTCATTCAATCCTTCCCCAGGACCTGCGTCAGTACCTGTCCAACCTGGCAGAACAGTGTAACTCTGCAGAGACGGACACAGAGCTCCCCACTGTGGTTATTCTGGACAACCTCCACCATATCGGCTCCCTCAGTGACATATTCAACGGTTTCCTCAACTGCAAGTACCACAAATGGTGAGTTGAAACTCTTCCTCCCTTTTTAAGCGACAATACTTATATTGTAAAAAGGAAAGTCATGTTAATTGTTACTGACATAGCAGCAACACACTGCAGCAGCTACCGTATTAACTGTATTTTCTTGTCTTTGTCTCCATTAGCCCGTATGTTATTGGGACCATGAACCAGGGAGTTTCCTCTTCTCCAAACCTGGAGTTACACCACAACTTCAGGTTTGTGATGAAACTTTAGACACAAACTTCACTTATACTGCAATGTTACTCATTCATTTCAAATTACAGAAGGACAGGTGATGCTGTAGTTCATATCCCCTTATTATAGTGATATTGTGCAAAGATTGTTTTTGGTTCTGAAGAGCAATTATGTTCCGTTTTATTTGCTTTGCATTATCTCACCTGTGAGGTAATTGGTTTCAGTTATTTTTCACATACTGTGAACTAAAAGCTTTCTTCCACAGAATGATGTAATTCTATTTTTTTGCATAATTAGCTTTGTTAAATGAAAATGAATAGACTGTAATGTATGTTCTCAGTGAGGATGATTTCTGCTTGGCATGTTCTACAAGCTGACGATTTGGCAAATGCAAAGTGATTAGGGAAAGCTTATCATGAGCCAGACAGTCATTTAATGTGAATTTATAACAGTAAAGTGAAATAAGCCAAACACCCTTCATACTGGTGGTAGAAATGCCTGAGACAGCGCAAGTCACATCATGTGTAATATGCTGCTTTGAGGAGAAATCTGGTTTAATGGTAACTGCTTTATTAGTCAAACTGCTTTTGTTTCACCATCGATGATCTGTCCTGTAGGTGGGTGCTGTGCACCAACCACACTGAGCCAGTAAAAGGCTTCCTGGGCCGTTTCCTGCGGCGGAAGCTGATAGAGACAGAGATCGATAAGAACATGCGCAGCAATGACCTGATAAAGATCATCGATTGGATCCCCAAGACCTGGCAGCACCTCAACAGCTTCCTGGAGGCGCACAGCTCCTCCGATGTCACAATAGGTCAGTTCCTACACACATGCACACTTTATCTCTAGTGTTTCAGATTGTTTGACCAATACTTAATCCTGTGCGCACACACTAATACTCAGTCTTTGAAAAAAGGCATTGAGGTTATTGGATATTGCTTGAATTAATGTGCGCTGTTAGTCTGCTCTGTGACTTTTCCTCTCCGTCTTCTAACCATACTCGTCATCTGGGTTCTTTTGTCCCCACAGGCCCCCGTCTCTTCCTGTCCTGTCCTATGGATGTAGAAGGCTCTCAGGTTTGGTTCACTGACCTGTGGAACTACTCTCTGGTGCCCTACCTGCTGGAGGCTGTCAGGGAAGGGCTTCAGGTGTGTCCTGTAATCAAAATTAATTCAAATTAACTTTACATCTCATCGGCTAATAAGTAGCGTTTTTTTTTTTCTTACTTGGGTGGTTCATCAAATCAAAGAGTTAAAGAGCCAGTATTTAACATAAATCTGGACAGTTATCAATAAATGTACTGTATTATTTTAAAGACAGTGGTGTGACTGAACTTAGATGCTTCAGATATACACTTCACCATGTATACCACATATATACAGTGATTTCTCTATGAATTGTGTATTCAGTCCCTTTCACTTTCTGCCCTCTTTATGTTGATCTTTTTATTCATCAATCTACACACAAATAACTAAATCTTGTACATAGACCCATTGCTGTGGCACAACTGTGTTGGTGCATCCCATTTGCTTTTATGTATTCTTGATTTGTGTCTAAAACCTTTCAAAACCTTTTTCAACACCCCTGCAGCTGTACGGCAAAAGAGCAGCATGGGAGGATCCGTCCAAGTGGGTGAATGACACCTACCCCTGGAGCGCCACCTCCCTCCAGCAGGATGGCCAGTCCCTGCTCCAACTGAGGCCAGAGGATGTAGGATACGACAGCTACAGCTCATCAAAGGAAGGTGCCTCGTCCAAGCAAGTGTCTCAGAGCGACACTGAGGGAGACCCACTGGTGAGGGAGACAGAGAACACTAGTCATTAATCTTTTGGTATTATGGAGTCTATTATGTGGAATCTAGTTTATTTAGAAGTAACCAGCAAGAACCAAGCATTTATTTAACATTATTAAAGAACGTGACCAGAATAATACACGCTACGGAGATGAATATCTGTCCTTCACATGTGAACTATTAGCCAGATCAAATTCAGTAAATCAGATCTATACAAGATGCAGATACACAAAGCTGCTCAGTCCAAGGTTCATGGTTTCTATAGAAGCCTGTGTAACCTTGTAGATATATAGATATAAGAAAAATAAAGATGTTAGGTGGTGTAGGCTCCTGAGCTCCTTTGTGCCTCACACACACACACACACACACACACACACACACACACACACAGGATAGAGACAGTCAATTAACTTCCATCTTGTGGGTTATTACAGCCCAAGAGGAATTAAAGAGTGGTTATCCAAAAATGGCTGGCTTGATTTAGCAATTGTGTGTGTGTGTTTGCGCGCATGTACGTGCATATGTGTCCAGGCATAACCAGCTTGAGCGCAGGTGTGCCAAGCCTCATTTTAGGAACACTTGAAGCAATGCACCAGATGCAGTGGCACCACCATTTTATTTAGACCATTAGCTCAGTTGCAGGGACAAAAAGTTCTGCTGCCCGATTGTTGTAATTTGCTGGAAGTTTTTAAAAGTGCATGTCAGGCTATTCTAAAGTAAGTGGGCTGCTAATGATGTGAAGCATCTTTACTGTATCTGTGCATACGTTATCTGAGGCTCAGATAACACAGAGTGTTTGTTGTGTTTGCAGATGAACATGCTGCTACGGCTGCAGGAGGCAGCTAACTACTCCAGCACGCAGAGCTGCGACAGCGACAGCACCAGTCACCATGACGACCAGCTGGACTCCTCACTGGAGTCAGCACTATGAGTCCAAGAGCTGCGCTGAGAGAAACCAAACCCTCCGTCCTTTTGAACCTGGGAACCTTCAAACCTCCATCACTACCAGACACACCCCTTATAGTGCACAGATATGTGACATATGAAAGTTTTACTATCCAAAGTGGTACACCCACTATTTCAAAGCAAACGCCTATTTTTACATAATGATGGTGCAATATAAAATGTAATTATTTTAAAGAGCAATTGCCAACTTGATCATAATGATAAAACAGCCATATAGGTTGGATTATTCCTGATATACTGACATCAAATTGTGCATTTGGTTAATTGTAATGGAGTATAATTTGTGATATATGTGTAGGCACTGCGCTTATGATAAGTGACCACTCCCAGGAGTTATTCACAGTCTGTGCTCATCCATGATGAGCCACAAACCAACTCCATTAACTAAACTTTGGGTGTCAGTCACCGAAGCCTCTGAAAAACTAAGCAAAGGCAAGAATTTGACAAAACTGGATTTATGTTTTTTTACCCCAGTTATCTCTTCAGATGTTTACAATGGGAGGGGGCAGGTTTTGTTATTTATGCCTTTTGTTGTTTACAGAGGTGCTTCTCATACACACTCGCACAGACGCACGTATAAATGCACTTACACATGGCAGCAGGAGACTTTTTAATCAGAGGCTTTAATGGGTTCAAGCCCCCATTTGACCAACAGTCTAGCCTGCCAATGTGTCCTTAAAAAAGGCACTGCATCTTTACCACCTCTGGGAGGCCTGACCATATTTACTGAGGAGCAGGAGAGGAGGCGCAGCAGAGAATGTATATCGCCCTCTGTTGGTCATAGTGGAGGTTGTTAGCTCTTAGAAAAAGGTGATTGGTCTTTCACCTACAAACTGGGCTGAGTGAGCGGCATCTTTCTGTTTTGGAGTAAAGTATAAAGGGCACTTTTCTATCTAATAGCTTACCACTATATCACCTTTTTTCTGGACATAAATTATGTACAGGCAGTTCTGCATCTCCATGATTTGAAACATTTGCGAAACCTGTACAGCCAAACTAGGATCACAAGAATTACATTACCATAACACACTGACACAAACACCTCCACTGAGCCTCGTGGTGCTGGTCTCCTGTCCTGAACCGTCTCAGTGTCAGGCACTGCCAAGCCGCTCCTCGCTGCCCCGTAAGCACAACTATAGTGCATTGTCTGTGTGTCATCCAGCCACATTGCTACTGTGAAGTAAAAAATGGACAAGTGCCAACTTTTCTCTTTGATTTACTGCCAAATGTGCACACACACAACCCTACACACACATACACACAGGTTCCCCATCACAATGCAGAGCTGACCATGATTATAGACTTAGATTAAGTTGTTTTGGGCCTTTCTCACCCTCTTTGGGGAATCACAGAACAATTGATCATTTGCTGAACTCCTTACCCGGTAAGCCTGTGATGTCATGTCTGTCAAGCTTTGATTTTTTCACTTGTTTAAACAGTGTACGTAGTGATTTCGTTTTTTTTTAGTCTTTTTGAAAACATGTTTAAATGTTCTACTGTCAGCTGCAAACACTACCTAAGTACATAGCATTTACAGTATTTCCTAAGCCAAGGAGCATTGTTGCCTAATTACATTAGTTTGTGGAGCTGTAACTCAAGCAGCCCCTCAAGATTTACACCACAAGACAAGAGCAGTGTTGATCCATGTCTTCTACATGTATCATTTCTTAGGATGCTCACTTTTATCCCTGTAACATGCAGCTTTGGCTGTCAGTTGTAAATTAAAAATCTATTTAACAAGAATATAATGTTAAAGAATCAGCTGGAAAAAATAAAATGTCAACCAGAGGATGTGACATCATCAAACTCAAGGAGACATTAGCTTAATTAGTTAATGTCGTCCACAGCTGAGAACATTTCAGGAGGACAAATGAATCTGTCACCATGACATGAGATGGTGCTTTTGTCAACCTTAGCTTGAAAGGAAAGACCTGCTTTTTTAAAATGTATGTAGAATTTAAAGTAAAAAAAAAAGTGTTTTCATGTTAAACTTTGAAAGTGCAGGAATGAAAAGCTTGACAGGCATAGCAACAGTAACTAAGGGGGGGATGTGGCTTTGCGAAGTGTCAGCTGCAAACAGCTGAATTCCTGCAGCATTTTCTTTATTGAAGGGGTTTATGCGACAGGGCAAATCATACAGAAACTGGAAAGCAGTCGATATCGTTTTTCAGGCCTTCGCTCCAACAGAAATGAATCAGCTGTGACAGCATGTGATCAGTCAACAAAATATCATTATATTGAATGATGCAAGCTGACAGCGTCCTGCTTGGAACTATCTGGTAGTTGTTTGGTAGGTTTGGTTAGCATCTGCATCCATATGTAACACACAAGTTACCAAATAATCAAAAATATATTCTGATGCAAATTAATCAGATCAATCCTAGAGGTGAATAAGGGAAAATGATGTTGGTGCTTTCTCACTGCCTTAAATGTGCAAAAGTTTGGGAGGCATCTCCTCCTGTTTGTGAGAAAACAATGGATGATGATGGTGAGCTGCTTCCTGCTATGTCAAAAAGGCTGCTCATAGTGGGAAAGACAGCTTCTTTTGTTTTTTTGCAGCTTGTTTTCTGACAGCTAAAGTAGAAAGAATTAATGCTGTATTTGAGTTTAAAACTGACCAATATTGTAAAAACATTTTAAAAAAGTGGGGGTGGGGTATTTTTTAGTTGTTGATTTGCGCCCAGTTGAGCTGGGCTCACTTGAACTGACAGGAGCACAACCAAACAGATTTGGGTTTTCTAGCCTGACGAGCATGTTTTGAAGCTTTTTAAAGGGGTTGCATTAAGAAGAGACCTTTACCTTTATGTATGCGTGTACTGGACGGAAGCCATTTTAAATTTTGATTGTCCTCTATTTGTTTAACGAGTGGGTTGGTTTTGCACACTTTGAGGTCGGGGTGGGTTGTAAATACTTAAGTCTTGCACAGTGAATCAAAGATGCATTCTGCCCTGTTGATGTTACAGTATGCTTAACCCGCTGAGTAAATTATTGTACTTTCAAAACAGAGAGAAAAAAAAAAGAAATGCAAAACCTCAACACACTGTCAGAAACAGGTATGTGTCTTGTGGTGATTGGATGTTTTGCCTATGCAGGAGGCATACAGTGTACAGTAAGAAAACTGTTTTTAACTCACTGAAATCACAGAGTAAGAACAAAAAAGAGGCACTTTTCCAATATTCCCCCATCCTGCCATAATATTCTCTGGATCCTGTCTGTGTTTAGGAATGCTGATTGTTCCTTAGAAACACTTCCTCTCTGGACATTTAACCCAAGCTTACCGTCATGTTAGGCTTGTCTGCTGTCTGAGGCACTGAAGCTGACTTGACACCGTACTGTATACATTTACCAACAACCGACAGGTGCTACTACTCAAAGTCCATCAGAGACCCACAAGTCACGTTGTCACAACCTCAGGACAATCCTATCTTCTACAATCCTACCTGTGTTCAGCTTCTATTGTGTCTGCAGCCAAGCCTTGATGACGGTTCACACATGTATCTGGCCAGCTTGGCCAACAAAGGTGTGTAGTTGCATGCTAAGGGTGTAGATACCATGGTAACAGGCTGCTCCTTACCTACCTTACATCCATGTATCAAACCTGTATCCCACATTTCACCCTCTCAGCTATTCTACACTCCTTTTGTAGGCCATTAGTTCCTGAGCTAGCTGAACCTTGACACCGTTAACAGTGTACACCATAGTGTTGATGATCAACTGGTAATTTTTCCCACTTACACTTTATCTCAGTTGAAAACCATAGCATTTACTCTGGTTTGAGAGAGTTTCTTCTTTTTGGGTGCAACATTTGTCCTTAAATGTTTTATATTTTGTACATTTGTATGTAACATATCATGTAAATAGACAGAGACAGTGATTTAACTCATCTGGAGGATTTTGTAGTCTTTGTAAAGCCCTAATAAATGGTATTTGGTGTCACAGAAACAAACGGCATGCTTTTGTCTTTTGTATCCATTTAAAACATTGTTTATGGTTTGGGCAGGGCATGACATAATAACACTTATGGCTTCAAACTTTGAAGTAGACCTGGGTTTAGATAACAGACAGAATAAGTCCATCTTTAAGCTCCAGCATTCATACAGACATACAGAGTCCAGTAAAGCAACATCGCTGTCTGTCCACCTCTGTGAGGACCCATTCGCAAAAAACAAATAAATCAACAGTTTTTTTTCTCCTGAGTGGATAGGAACAAGCCCTCTGTGTTCATCCATAAATGCAATAGTTACTGTTTTCTGCTGTTTGTAGAGAAATAGTACTGTGTAAGGGACACACCAGAGCGCTCAGCAGAGGCTGTGGTGGATGAGCCACCTGATTTATGTCAACATGGAAAATTTGGACTGGATAATTCTGGGGCTGGATTCTACCAAAAGGAAAATGTAAAAAAAAAAAAGAAAAAAAAAAGCTGGGGGTCGCTGATAACCCACTTGGTGTATGACTACAAACACCCAAAAGCAATATAAATGTATAAAAAAGACTAAAAAGTGGGTTTTGCATAATACGAGAACATGCAACCATAAATGTCCTGCTATAGTTGTAAAATGTCCAAAGTCTTGCATTCAATTTAAATAAATTGGAAGTAATTAGAGGTTTGACATATACCACATTACGGAGAGTTTTATTTTGAAGGAATGCGTGACATGACGTATGTTCTCTTCCGGGTTGTACATCCGCAGCCAGGTGTACGTGCAAAGATGGGTGGAGGAAGTCCTGCCGCTACGCAGTCAGGAGAAGATCTTAAAATGTTTAAAAGCAAAGGAGTGGAGGTGGTTTTACCAAAACACTCCTACTGGTTCGATTTTTGGGCGTTTATCCTCTTTGACATGGCGTTACTCTTTTTCGTTTACTTCATAGTCCCTTAGAAGGTGAGTGGGAATTAGCGGATAAGTTTCTTGTTAATAGAGGGCGGCTACGGAAGTTGCTAAACCAATGAGCTAATTCTAACTTTGTCTTGACAACAAAGTGAGGATTAACCTTGTCAACGTCGTCAGCGTGTTTTTAATAAATGTGTACGTGAGTTAAACTTCCCCAGTCCCAGAAACGTGTGGCCATAACGTACATAATTTAACCAGGTTGCTTTAAAACATGAATATATTTAAATGGTAAATACCTGCGAAATAGAAGATGTGTAATACACAATAACTGTATCCACAAATACACTACCAGTCAGAAGTTTGGACACACCTTCTCCTTCAGTGGTTTCTTTATGTTTATTATTTCCAACCTTGTTCAGTACGGAACACATTGATATTATGACTTTTATGTAGTCAACAAGAACGTGTTAAATGTTTTATGGTTTATTTTTATTGTATTTGAGTTTGTCCACATTTAGTTTTGGTACATGCCTTTTGTTTTTAATTGACAGACTTATCTTATGAGTTAATTTGTGATATTTCTTTCCTTGTTAAAGT
The DNA here is from genome assembly GCA_900302695.1 of Helostoma temminkii. Lineage (NCBI taxonomy): Eukaryota > Metazoa > Chordata > Actinopteri > Anabantiformes > Helostomatidae > Helostoma > Helostoma temminkii. The sequence goes on along the minus strand of OMLM01018112.1, from coordinate 15,159 downwards.
GCCTAAGAAGTCCATCAGTTGTATTGTACAAAGAAAGGGTTAGGCCAATTCACAAGCAAATATTATGGCAAGAATCACTCAGTTGAGTCAGCTAAGAAAAGACAGTCTGCCATTACTTTTAGAAATGATGGTCAGTCAGTCTGAAAACTGTTCTTTGGTCTTATGAGTCCAACTTTGAGATTTTAGGTTCCAATCATAGTGTCTTTGTTAGACATGAAGAGAATGAACGGACTGTTCCTGAACGAGTGGTTCCCACTGTGAAGCATGAAGGAGGAGGTGTGATGTGTTGGGGCTGCTTTGCTGTTGACATAGTTGGTGACTTAATCACCTTTCACACATGCACTGGACTCTAGACTTTCTCTGGACTTTACTCGGGTGAGCTGCATCTGTGAACGCAAACACTGGCATCAACCCACATGGACATCACACGGACTTTCCTCCTGCTCTCTCTACCCAGAGACCCTCCCCCACTGAAATCAAACGGACTATTTCTCCTGATGTGTAAACGCATTTCCAACAGAGTATATGTCCTGATGGGTGCTGCATGCACCCATCTAGGTCTAGGAGTAATGTAGTGCCACATAAGATGACCTGACCTTCACAAT
>OMLM01018112.1:0-14507 GCA_900302695.1 Helostoma temminkii | reverse complement strand
CTGAGAGTGAAGGACTGTTGGGGAAAAGTGGCTGATTTGAAGAATAAAATATATAAACCTAGTTTTGACTCATTTTTCTTTAGTATATAATTCCAGATATGTTCTTTCATAGCTTGAATGTCTTCAGTATCAATGTACAATGTTGAAAATAATAGAAAATCATAAAAATACAACTGAAGGAGAACATGTATCCAAACTTGTGACTGACGGTGTTGAGCTAAATTATGTTCAAGTAAAAGTAAAATAGTCTGTCTGAGCTGTGTGCATTGAGTCTGTATTCATAGTTAATAAACTGCTGAAGTGTTGAGGTTGAGTTAGGATTATGAAATGATCTGACTCAAGTCATCATTCTTGTAGGGTTTTTCTTCCACGTTGTATTGGTTTTACACTAACCACAACAGACTGTGACAGCATCAGATAACTGTTACGACTGCTCCATTTTTTTATTTGTAAAATACAATATTCTGATTCATTCAGTAACTATTTTCTCAGTTAATGGTTTTATCTACCAGTTTCCTAAGACATACAGTGGCTCTAAACTGCTTGTATTTTTTAACCCATGCAGAACCACAATGGAGTGGAGATGGAGTGCGGGTTCTGCCCTGCTGTCGGGGATGCTAACCCACATCCCAAGTCTGTGCAGATTGGACCATGAAACTGCAGGTTTCACATGTGTGGCATCCTGCTTTGATTTGAAGACATCTAAACCACCCTATCATTCCCACAGAGACTTGTTGCCGTTTGCTCTGGACTGTATTTCTTCCTCGCAGGGTTCATGTTGTTGTCGTGGGGAAGAAACAAATGTTCTAGAAAATTGTATTTAAAAATTTTTATTATTTGTGTAATTTAAAAGTAGCTGTAAAATCACTAAAATGTCAAGAAGTGTTACCTCCATAAATGTTACTCAGTAGAGCAGACCTGCTCAGTGGTGTTGATCAGTCTCTGTTAACTTCAGTTTTGTTTTTTTTCCATAATAACCCAACTGATGATCCAGTGTAGTGTCAGTGAAGAAACCAACGAAACAAGGATTTACTAACACATAAAGAGTGATTGATGTTTCCAACACACTAAAATCTTGACTTCGTTTGTACATGGAGATTACTGCAAATAAAGTATTGTATCTACCTGATAAATGGTATTTTGCCTGTTTTGTATCTTATGTTTTGGAGCTTTATGTCTTCTGGAAAATGTGTTTATGTGAATGTATTAATTTGGTGGTTAATAACTTGATGACAGTGGCAATACAACCATTAATAAAATAGTTTGCGTATTGCCAGCTGCTGTTATTGTGCCTAATGACATACTTTTATTTTGAAGGCAAGTTACTGCATATGTTTCCGGTTTGTAATGGGCTAACAAATAGTTTTCTCCTTTATGTTACTTTGTAAGTGACTGTTAAAGCGGAGTTAATATTGCCTCATAATGGAAACGGTTGTCAGTTCCTGTCAAGAGGACAGCACAGGTCCGTTTAACTGGAGTCTTTAATAATTGTGTTGCAGCTAACTGAATTAGCTTAACATCTACTTCCTTAGCGTCGTTAGCATGTCGCCCTGGCTAAGAGCGGTGGTTGTAGCTAACTCCCCTAAAATAAACAGTAAAACGAAGGCAACATGTTCTTTATGTAGGAGCTAAACACTAAAACAGCCTGTGTTGTGGTGTGTAGTTAGCTACCTTATGTATCCTAAAAAATTAAAACAAACATAAAAACTTTAAACCTTAAAAGCAGGCTAAACACTAAGCATTGATGGATTTACATGTCTACATCGAGTTCCCAGTGTCCTTAAATGCATAAGCATTGCACTTTGATCTGTTTAACATGAAAGGTCCTCTAGTGACTATGAATCATGCGTTGACCCTCACTTTCTAAGTGTTAGACCCAGAGTACAAGTAAATGCCTGTTAGCAAACACATGACATAAGTCAGGCTTGTCACTTCACTGATAATATAACAACTCTCTCTACACTGTGTATGTGTTTGTACAGGTATTTTCCTGCCACTGTCATCCTTAAGGCTGCTGATCCCTCCTCTGCGGCTGCTTTCTGCAGCGATGTGGCAGGTGGCTCAGCGGAGAGATGTTCTTGATTATGAAAAGCTTGGTGAGTTTGTGTCACTGGTGACGGACACAGTTCCAGACCTGCTCAGTCCAAAGCAAAGAGGCAAACTGCTTCTGCGACTGAGATCTAAGGTGAGTGAGTGGGTATGAGATGAGTTTAAGTTACAGAAACTTTCATAATCATACAATAATGGCCTACTTCATGGATGCTTGTAATGGCTTGCTGGAGGCACATCTCTCATTTCTACATCTTTCTCTCAAGATTATTCTTGAATTGTGCAGAAATGAGGGAACAGCCAATGTCTTGTGTGTACAGCAACACCTAGATCAAATCCGCCCACCAGGATACACAGGGGTAAGTAAGAGCTGTGTTTTACAATTCCTCTATTACCATCGTCATATATATAGCGTAATGAAATAATCTTGTAATTGTTGTTCAGAAGGACCATTGAAATACTCATGTGCCTGGAGATGGTCTCAGTAACAGTGATATTATATTTCAGAGTGGAGACGCAGAGGTGGATGCAGAGGAGGCCATTTTTGTAGAGCTCATCCAGACACTTCTGAAAGATCCAGCAGAGAGGGAACATTTTTATCAGGTGGGGCAGCTTCACATGCTTCCCCACTGTCATTCTGGGGAGATTCTGTTTGTTGTGCACTCAGTTTCTTCATAGTTTGTGTACAAGTATTAACTTTGTGCTTCCCAGGAGGTTTTTCCAGCAGAATATGGTCTCAGCTACGACACAGACATGCAGATTCTTGTGTGGGAGTTTCTTTCCAAACTGGAGAAACTTCTGCCAGTACCAGACCTCGGTCAGGTAGGAGATGACAGCAGATTATCATTATAAAATATATTGTTAATAACTGTTTGATGTGACTTGTCAGCTTGTCGTTGTTGCTCACACATCTGTACTTGCCTACAAACAGACTGTTTCATGGCTGACCTCTGCCCCCTCTGTACTGACGGACTGTTTAGAGGCGCTCTCCAATCCTGATGACTTGAGGTCTCTCCTGCAACACCACAAATGCCTCAAGCATCTTGGCACACAAGGTAAACAGTGGCTGTGTTACAGAATTAAAGCTACGAAATCAACAGCATGTGAGCAAACTATAGTTAACTGTATATACTGTGCTGTAAAAAAGTATTTGCCTTCTTCCTGCTTTTTGTTTTTGCATATTTGTCACACTTTTCACAAATGATTCAGATCATCAAAATAATTGTAATATGACATGAGGATAACCCAAGTAAATACAAAATGCAGTTTTGAAATGATGATTACTACATTTGTTAAGGGAAAAAAGCTGTTCAAACCTGCCTGGTCTCTATGTGATAAAGGTAATTGCCCCATAAACCTAACAACTAGTTGCGCCACCTTTGGCGGAAACAGCAGCAATCAGCTCTTTGCAATAACAGGCAATGAGTCTTTCACATTGCTGTGGAAAAATTTTGGACCACTGTTCCTTGCAGAATTGTTTTAATTCAGCTACATTAGAGTGTTTTCGGGCATGAATGCCCTGTTTAAGGTCATGACACAGCATCTCAAATTGGATTTAAGTCCGGACTTTGACTAGGCCACTTCTAAACCCTAATTGTTGTTTTAATTAATGTGTTTTGGATCATTGTCCTACACCTTCCAAAAAGCTCAACTTTTGTCTCATCATAATACTCAAATTATTCACAGAATATTTGGCCAAAAGTCTTGGAGATAATCCAAAGGTTTTTTAGCAAATATGAGAGGAACTGTTTATTTTTGGTCAACAGTGGCTTTCACCTGCGAACTCTCCCATTGATGCCATTTTTGCCAAGTCTCTTTCTTATTGTTGAATCATAAACACTGACCTTAACTGAGGCAGTGACCTGCAGTTCTGTAGATGGTGTTCTAGGTTCTTTTTGACCTCCTGGATGAGCCGTTGTGCTCTTTGATAGGCCGACTACTCCTGGGAAGGTTTACCACTGTTCCATGTTTTCTCCATTTATGAATAAAGGCTCTCGCTGTAGTTTGCTAATAAACTGTCTGACTCACTGTCATACAGGTGTTAGCTGAGAACCAGTTTTTGCCAGGTGAAACATGACAGTGAGGACATTTAGATGTTTTTTTCAGGTTTTCTGCATGAATAGAGATCTTTATAAAAATGACTAGTATGGACACATTCTTTCAATTTTAGACAGATTTGCATGCTCACAAGGAGGAGACCGAGCCAGTAATACGCTACAACCGTTGTCTGTATATATAAGTAAATCATTTGTGTTCTAAATAGGTACCACTGTGGAGATGTCCACCCAGGTCTTCACCTGCCCTGAATGTCCATTCTTCCACATGCAAGAGTCATACTTGCTGCTGCATATTGAACACAGTCATCCAGAACACTACAGCAAACTCCAGGAGGCTGCAGAGGCAGCAGAGGCCCCCAAGAAAAGGGTCAGTCGACCTGAGTTCCCAAAGCCTTTTCCCATTCATGATAGGCCTGACCCTCACACCTGCCAGGAGTGTGGCAAAACATTCACACGTGCCTCTGATGTGACTCGTCACCAGCGGACCCACACAGGCGAGCGCCCGTACACCTGCGAGGAATGTAAAAAGGGCTTCAAGAACTCTTGGGATCTGACTAGACATCAGCGCATTCACACAGGAGAAAGGCCTTTTCTCTGCTCCCAGTGTGGCAAACGCTTCACACAGATGGGTTTGCTGAAACTGCACTTTGAAAGATCCACCTGCAGCCAGACTGTAGCCTGCAACCCTCCGCTAGAGTTAACGACAGAGGTTGTAGTAGCAGAGGAGGCAGCAGAAAAAGGCAGTGGTCAGTACAAATGCCAGAAATGTGACGAGAGCTTCAGTAGCATCCTGGAGCGGCTGAGGCACAGGCAGAGGCACGTAGTGAGGCGCCAGTACAAATGTTCCCAGTGTGAGAAGATCTACAGCCGAGCTTCGGACTTAAAGAGACACCAGATGAAACACACAGGCGAGCGGCCATTTGCCTGTGAGTGTGGGAAAAGCTTCACACATGTTTGGCTTCTGAATAAGCACCAACAGGTCCACACCAAGGAGCGTCCATACCCCTGTACAGAGTGCGGGAAGAGCTTCACACAGCTCCAGATTCTCAACAGGCACGTGCTGACTCACAAGGGCCAGCGGCCTTTCCAGTGCTCTTACTGTGAGAAGAACTTCACCCAGCTGGCCAGCCTCACACGTCATGAGAGGATCCACACTGGCGAGAGGCCGTACCTGTGCGCCACCTGCGAGAAGAAGTTCCTCACACATGGAGAGCTGGTCAGACATCAGCGCAGCCACAGCAACTTCAGGCCGTTTAGTTGCCCGCAGTGCCCGAAGAGCTTTAAAACAAAGCGCGCTCAGAGCGAACACCTCAACACACACACAGGCGAGCGCCCATTTGCCTGCATGTGTTGCGGGAAGAAGTTTGCCAAGTCGACCTCGCTTGTCCGGCACAACCTGACACACACGGGGGAGCGGCCCCACCAGTGCTCTCAGTGCGGAAAGACCTTCCTCACGTCCGGTGAGCTGCTCCTCCACAGGCGGATCCACACGGGAGAAAGGCCTTATCCCTGCTCCTACTGCGAGAGGAGGTTCAGGTGCTCCTCCGACCTCAACATGCACATCCGAACACACACTGGAGAGAAACCACACAGCTGTGTGTTCTGCAAAAAGAGCTTCTCCACGTCTACGAGGCTGAAGAGACACATGCGCACACACATAGAGAAGGGTATAGTCGTGGAATCGTTTAGTCTTTAAGTTGTCAACAGCTAAAGGTGTTTCGAACATGAAGATTGTTGTTACAAATAAAAATTGTCAGTGTTTCTTCACCTTTTTGGCTTGTTACCCTTTAAGATGTCTGTTTATTATGAGTGATTACACAGCCAAAAACTGATTAAGTCATGTTTAGGTGCAAAAAGTGGAAAATAACCAGATATTTGCTTGAAAACTACATAAAAATATTCCTTTATAAGCTTTAATATATATATATATATATAAATCATTGAAGGACCCTTCAAAGTCCGGTTCACAAGAAGAGGAACAGAACCAACTTCACATATGGTTGTTTAAAAGAGCCACTCAGGTATAGATATTAACACAGAGAACCAGAAGAAGGAAAATATCTCACACATTACCTGTTACCTGCAAGTCATCTTTGATCACTAATGTAGTGTTTACCTAACTTCTCTTTGGGTTTATCATATCTGCCGGAGATGTATAATAGAGAACAGTATCCAGGTGAATCTAGAAAAGGTTAAGAGGTTGTTGATGATGTATGTAGAACAGTTCAGCGAGGATTTAATATGGGAGAGATCTGGATGACTCACAACACAGGAGAGTCTCATCAAAGAGCAGTGAGAAAAAGAAAGGATGAAATATATCAAGGTGCTGCCACTGATCAATCTGTCGTATTGAAGGAGGACTGCTTACACATCCAAGGTGAGAACGTCTCGTCACTGTTAACATTCCTTCATTCATTTGTATAATGATATCAGCAGTGTCATCAGATCTTTGTGTACTTTCTCTCCACTTGCAAATGGGTTTCTATGCAAACTGATTAGAGGTGGAGAGACAAGCAGGATATCTGTAATCCACTCAGAGCACATAGCAGTTCTGTATATTTCATTATGAGTTGGTTTTATGCCAGATGCCCTTCCTGACACAACCCTTCCCAATTACCATGCCTGCTACAAGATGTAGATCTTAAATAAGTTTTAATTTTAATTTTAATTAACATACAGTTTCTACATTTAATTTAATTTGCCCTTGTCACATATGTGTCAGATGCAGATTATTGAAAAATACAAATAACAGTTGCAATCTGAAAAACATGATCAAATCTTTTATGTCCCATAATTCCTATAATGTTAAGCATCTTTTGACACCTTAGGGCATGTTTATCATGGTGGTCAATCCAAAACTGTGGTCGCAAATTGCACGGTGAGACATGGATATAATAAACAGCTTTGTCAACTACAACTTGTCAATTGTTTTCATTGTGTCTCTCTCAACTGTCTGACAAAGGACATGGAATGAACGTCTTGATTAGCTGTTAAAGCGTTTTCATTGTTAACGCAATAATATGTGGCTATTTATAGTATTCATCTGCAAACTGATATTTTATATAACATCCACTATAACTTCTACATGGGTCACTATAACCACGTGTTTATCACATGGGTTATTCTCATAGTACCCGTTAATAAAAATTCCCTCCAAGTTTCCCGCCGGACTGCTTATCTGCTCGGACTTCCTGTCCCACCCGCATTTTCGTGTCGCTTCCGGGTGGCCAGTCAAGACACATCCAGCCGACGTTATCTTAACGCTGTAAACAAAAGTTACTTAACGGTTTAACTTCAGCGACACGTTTAACGAAGAGACATGCATATCAAAACAGGTAAGTTTATATAACTTTTTGACGAATATGACTGAAATTCTTTACTTTCAGAGCTGTTTTGCTGTCTTACCACGGCGTTAGCACAGATGCTAGCGGCGATAGCAGCCTTCTCGCCGCTTTGAATGGGGGTTACGAAACTTCGACTTCGGCTAACACACTAGCTAGCTGTTAATTTCTCGATGTGGTAAAATGAACCTATCTACACGACGACGGTTGTTGTTGAGACATTGGAGAACCAAATGATTATGCGGTGATGGCAAATGAATCAACCTGTCGAGTTTAATTATCCGCGCCATGCCGCGGCTAATTACACTTTGCTAACACCGGTGGTCGCGGTTAGCTTTGGCTGCTTCATTAGCTGCCATCTCCTTGTAACTCAGCGTTACGTGAATCATAACACGTTGTTTCACTCGAGGAGATAGTAATAAAACGGCTCGGTTACCCTTTTAGTCAGACAATGTATATTTACAGTCAAGTAGTTTCTCGAAATTTCTGTCACGGCGTTCTGCTTTACCCGAGAACGTTACTTCTTGTTGACGGTTGCAGCTAAATGGTTGACCCTCTAGTTCTGTAACCAGTCTGTAATACACACTGTACAGGCAGTCAGAGATGTACTGGTATTTCAGAAAGTATACTCTATTCTGTATTTGTGTGTGTATGTGCTTACAAATAACTGACATCCTTACTATGAATATTTATGTATTTCGCTGTAAATTATGACATTTGAAAGAAATGTTGAAGTTATGAAACAAGCAACACCAAGCCATTACGTCAGGCTACGTAATGGCTTGGTGTTGCTTGTTTTGTTAGGATGTTTTCTATTTATGAGCTGAAGATAAAATAAGGAAATCACAATTGCTGATAAAGACCTCGGTCAGTTTCTTTGCGTGTTGATCTAATTATTGTTTCCACACGCTTGCAGGAAAATCTGTGCTTTGCAGCATGTAATTTCAATACTGTCAGCAGAACACACATGAAGTGTTTCACTCCAGCTGTTCCATCCTCTTAGCTCAGTGCTGCATCATCTTTTTTCTGCAAAAAAACACCAGTACAGGGAGCTGTTGTGGTGCAGTCACATGAACATGTGTCATCCAAAGTTCAAAGATCCCGTTCAACTAATGGCACTTGAGGATTGTAGTGTGAAACAGTAAATGTGAGTAGAACCTAACTTAATGTGGAGCGGTGCTGTTGGCTCAAGTGGTGGCTCATTGAACAGCCTGACAGCAGCGTAGAGATGTTAGCTTCTAAAAGGTTTTGAGCATTATTCAAACTAGAGTTGAAATTATTTCTGCTTAGTTAGTAAGTTTTGGAGCTTTCCTATTTATTGTACTTTCATAAAAAAGACTACCTGAAGCACAGGGCGGGGCGTGATGAAGGAGAGTGGTGGAGCAGAGCAGATAGAGCTAGCTTACAGTAGATAAGTCTCAAAACATTTACTCAATGTTTACAACGTGTTTAAGCAGTTACAACAGCAGGTATTTAACTGACATGGTCACATATTTCTTTCAGGTACATGGGAAGCCAGTAACGCAGTGTGTGAGCCAGATACCCTGTGTGACCCAGCAGTAGTCCTTGTTTCAGCCACCAATTCAGAGCCACACATTCGCAATCGTCGCTTATCTCCTGGCTCAGGAAACTGCGGAGGTGGTGGAGGTGGGGGCTGCATCTCTGGAAGCGACCAGCAGCCCCGACAGCTTTCACCTGAGGGTGACCTGATTGGGCACGGTCACACACACGGTTTGAGCTTGCGCAGGGAAAAAGAGCGCAAGGGACCGCAACACAAAGGGCGCAGCCTCCGTAGGGAAAGTCAGAAGGGGGTCAACCGAGTTAGTGAGCGGCCACAAAAGGTTAACCAAAAGGAGAGGTGGGTGGAGGACAGTCTGTCACTGCTCAAGCCCCCGCCTGCCTTCCCAGTGCAGGACAGCCCGGCCAAGCTGCAGCCTGCCGTCAGCTATGCCTCCAAGGTGAAAGCGGGGGCAGGAAATGGAGGACTGGATGAGGACCGACCTGCCATTGGAGTGCTGCTACAAAACCAATGGGGTCTCAGTTTCATCAGTGAGGCGAGGCCCATCACAGAGGGCTCTGGCCCTAGCCCCACTGCCAACACCCCCCCATCTCAGCAGACAGATGCTAAACACTCAGAAGAGTTAGAGTCCAACACAGTTCTCATAGTTCATAATCCTGAAGAAACACCCGTTCCAGTAGCTACGTCTATCAACCCCACCACACACCCAGAGGACGACGAAAGCAACGGGAAGCTGTTGCTTAGCTGTCGCCATCTAGTGGAGGCTTTCAACTATCACAACAGAGGTGAGAGATGCTGAGAACCTGATTGTTTTAAATCTGAAATGTATCTCTTCAGTGTACCACCTCTAACAGTGACTTTTCTCTTTCTCTACAGAATGGAATGCTATCTGTAACAGACAAAAAAAAGGTGAGTAAATCTCACCCGGAAAAAGGAGAGTAAACTGGTCGTGGCAGTTAAGTCTGGAAGCCACTTTAACTGTAGTTACAGTACTCACTTTAGCTTGTTGTTTCTCTCTGTGTTGACCTAAAATGTCTGTCGTAGCTTCTCTTTTGACTTTTGTTTTTGTGCTTTTCTGTTTTCCAGATCCAAAAAGAGTAGTCTGGTACAAGGACATCCAAGAACACCCGGCCTAGCAGTGTGAAAAGCCCAAAGTATATATAAACACATCTACAACACACACCTACATGCACATGAAAACACGTAAGGTTGGACAATTTCGAGTCCCATTCACACACTGCACTCAGGATGATGTCTTCACGCAAAGCCACACTGAGACACTTTGGACTAACTCCTTTGAGATCTTACAGCAATGGACTATTTTAACGCCTTACAGAAAGCCTGCCTTAATCAGACCTGTTTTCAATGCCTCTCACTACCATTTTAGCTTGTTTGTGCAGAGCTGGTCTTTTGTGTGTGTGTTTTTGTTTTTTTAGCAATCTGACGAGCTGTAATTTATATATATATTTTTTTTCTCCCCCCTTTTGAAAACTGCAATTTTATCAAACTTTTTTTTTTCCTGGGTCCTCTGTAAAGCGAGTGGTCAATCAAGCACTTTGTTTTAAAAAAAATCTGTTGTGACCAATCCCAGTGTGCGAGAAACCCTCACCAGAGTGATTTATCTCCCCCCAACCCTCAACTAGAAACAGAAGAATGTCTTGTACCTGCTTGAGTTTTATGGTTCATGTATGCAGAGGACTCCTGTATCCATGTCTTCAGTTTACAGAAGGGTGTGATCAGAAGCACAGTAGAGTTCACCCTTTACCTTCATTACATCGTAATGCTGCAGTCCTTTGTTTTTATTTGGTTTCCTAATTTGGTGAATGTTACTCATTTGTAAAGCATCTCACCACGTTCGTGTTAATTTTTGAAAAGACAATTTATTGATTAAAAAATTACACTGGAGAAAGGAGAAATGTAAATGAACAGTATTGCTTAATAAAAATGAATAAACTTGACATGTTCCAGTTTAATCCTTTTTAATTTGGAGGTGAAATTCAGACGCATTACTGTACAGGCTGACAGCAGAACATTTACTATGTTTCCCTTAAACACACAATGGCTTGCTGCTCATATTGTAAGTGAACACAACACAGCCTCTGAAGTACAGTGCAACATCTTCATAGGAAAACAGCTCATCTAAAGCGTTTATAATAATACGTACTCAAGTTTAAAGGAAGGGTTCACAAATTTTCAAGTGTCTAAAAACAATAGAAAGGTGAACAGTATTTGCAGTTATTCCTCCTGATCATACTGGCCATCAATATATTAGCATTCCGATGAGGCTTAATCACTTTGAGTGCAAGTTGCAGTGGCAACTCTCAAATGCAACAGACTTGAATATCCAATTCAGATGTCAGGTGTACCACAGCCCACCTGTCATAACGGACCTGCTGCACCTAATGTAGCACCAATATGTGTCTCAGTCCATCAATCAGTCTCCCCGTCACCTCCACCTCATCTGTTCTGTACCTACGACAGGAGGACACTCAGCGAAGTATTAAAGTGCTGCAAGGTAATTTAACATTTCTCAAACATTCACTTGACAAAGAAAAGCTGTGCACTACTTTATTAAGGGTAAAAGTAAAATCTGTACTGATGCTGGATCAGATATTCACAGGGAATGTTTAATCCATCACCCTGAAAATCAATCCTCTGTTTTATGATGGTGCAGTGTAAATACATTTGTACGTGTACATTACAATAACACAATAAAATGACAATGAAAGCCATTGGTATTGTGAGTATTTAGCATATACAGTTTTTAAACTAAATGAAGTGTCCCACAGAATTGTTCTTAGACTGGTAAAACCTTTAAGACATTTTAAACATGAGACATCCACACAACAGGAAGTTGACTAGAGGGTGTGGTGGGCTAAACAGGGTTCAGTGCAGCACTTCACCATTAAATGTTTAACCACACTGGAGAGTCACTTGTATTGTACCAGAGTGGTCAAAGTTTCAGTTCTCTTCATGTGTGCAAGTGCAAAGCAAATTCATTAAATGTAAATAAGAGTGAATGTGAGTGTGGACAGACTGGTTTACCGTTCATCTGTGGCGAACAGCTTGGCTCCTCTCTCCTCACACATCACCCACCCTCTCAGACGCAGGTAACCTGCAGACAAAACCAGAGGTCACATTCTTTAAATGCTGGACTACTTATAGCACGTAAACACAGGTCAAATCTTCTGCTGGACTAATAAACGTGAGGCTTACGTGACTCTCATCAGTTTCAATACTGAACAGAAGTTTAATGAACAGATATTTTCAAGTCATGCAATAGATTCTCAGTGGGATTTAGGTCTGGACTTTAACTAGGTTATTCTAACACATGAATATGCTTTAATTTAAACTATTCCATTGTAGCTCTGACTGTATGTTTAGGGTTGTTCTGCTGGAAGGTGAACCTCCAGTTTGTTTCTTTGGTTTGTTTTGAGCAGAGTCATTGCAGAAAAGAGGTCTAACACAAACATGTGGATCCAGTCTAATATCTGCCCTAACGCTTTCTTTCCTTGCTCAGGCTGCTCTTTCTTCACACACTGACAACTTTATAAAAGTTGATCATCTTTAACTAAGAATTCACACTGTTGTTGGATCACAGGAGGCTTCAACAGCTAAGCTACAAACCCTAAAGCTTCAAAGTGACTGTGGCCATAAAATTATATTTATTTACAAACTAACACTAAATATGAACTAGAAGAAAAGAAACTGCACGTGCTTGCTGAAAGCAAGCTGCTTGCTACTGGAAGATTTACTGTACTGAAAAAAGTAGATGTGGCAGCATGGTAGAGTACAAGAACAACACTGTTGGAATTTTTTAGAAATCTCCAGCAGGTGTATGTATGGTAAGGTTTCAGTATGGTTTGCACATATTCACATGTTGTGTCTGAAGTAGGAATATTTGAGACAGAAGATCTCATAATGTGATTTTACTCACACAGTAACACTACATTACAGTGGGCCTTTTTTATTAACTGTTCAACAAACACACTCATAAAACTAAACTGAACAATAAACACAATCACTGAATGTTCTATACCATTTGCACTATGCACACGTCTACACATTTCGCATTTCACAGACTCATACCTCTTATATATTTATTACCACTAGAAATCCATTCAGAAGACAATAGCTGATCACTTATGTTTATGATTACTCTTTTGTATTTATGTTTATCTATCCAAACAGAAGGAATCCTATGTGCTGCTGGTAAAGTGACAGCAGCACATATCTGTGTTGTAACAAATATTTGTCACATGTTGTACATTTTTGAAATAAAGAACAAATGTAGACTTTACATATAATAGTCTCCAAAATCTTTGTTATACTGAGATACTTTAATCTGTCATGTTGTAACTACTAGAATTGTCTGAACATCTGTCAGTGAAAACTGGACAAAACCAACAGCACAAATGATCAACAGCAGGTCTAAATAGTTGAAGTTTTCAGCATCACTCTCTGATGTACTACAGCCAACACCTATGACAATGAGAACTTCTTGTGAGCCCTGAATGTTCTGAACATATGTCAAACATATGTCAATCTGGCTTTCCCTATTCCCTATGTAAGTTGAAGAACTATTGGGTCTAATTCCTGGACTGTGGCCAAATGAATTAGTGTACAAACCGATCACCACAACTACATGAAAGAACATTAGAACTTAGTTGATCATTTCAGTATCTACACAGTTCAAGTGCAGACACAAAGAGACCAGACAGAGTTCAATTGATAAATTTGCTACAAAGATGTTTTCAACAAACTTCAACATGTTGAAGAAGCCAAATGACTTCAAGGTAAGTTGATGAAATGTGATGATTCATTTGTGTTTGGAAAAAAAATATTACAACATTAAGAAATTAACAGTTTCATACAACTTTGTATTTACTTCAGTTCATTCATGATCTAATGTAGAGCCCAGTGGTTCTAAAAAGGAAACACTGTAAAATGTTGAATGTTATCTTATTAGTGAAGTACAATTTACAGTAGAAGAACAATATGTATCATTTATTAAACAACATATTTATTGCAAATACTGCAAATGTTTAATTTAAGGCAAATTTAGATAATTGGTCTGGTATTTAAACATTTTAAGGTTAAATAAACATGATCTAAATACATGGTTGGGCATCTTTGGCGTGAGGCCGATACAATACATATCTTGATACATTGTCTCTTGTAAAACCTGCAGTGTTGCTAAACATTTATTGGTAGTTCACAGCATCTGCAATGTTTGTTCAGCTTAATTGGGGTGAACATACAGTAGTTTGGATATGCAGCAAATATGAACTTATATTCAGAAAGTACAAAAAACGAGGTGGTCAAGTCTAAACAAATGAAAACAACATCTAATAGTCAATTAGGAATTTATCTGTGCAAACATGTAATAACCGGTGAATCTCAGTTTCTGTCCAAAATGCATTGATTCACAGCTGCTGTACTAATAACCTCACACTGTGTCTGTGTGTGTTGGTGCATTGATACAAATCAGTTAATGTTCACTCCATAATATCTGCTTCATTTCTTTAGTTTTCCACAGGT
>OMLM01018102.1:0-23787 GCA_900302695.1 Helostoma temminkii | reverse complement strand
CACCCCCACCCCTCGGCGGGGCTACCAGAGCCCGCCCCCCTCTCCTCTCTCCCCGGCAGCCTCCGCCTCTCTCCCCTGGTCTGTCATCCACACCGCTGTTGTTGCAGCCATTTTACCGTGGAGCGTCGGCGCAGCGGCGACCGGAGGATGCCGAGACAGCACCGTTAAAAGGTAATTTCGCATTTTAGTGTAGCGTTTCCATTCCTGTCGGTAATCTTTACGTTTAACACTCAGCAAATATGTCTGAGAATGTGTCGGAGGTAAGGGCCGCGCCGGCTGGAGGGGCTGGGGGAGCCTCAACTACAAGTAGCTGCCCAGACAGAGGAAAGATTGCCTGGGAGAGTGTTTGGTGAGCAGAGCTTGAAGCTAGCACTTCACAAGTCCGTGTGAAAAATGGCGACGTCCTCCATCAAAAGTTGTAAATGAGCTTTTGACTGCACAGCGCACATTTGGCTGCAGTTTAATGCAGCTGCTTGGTTGTGTTGTAGATTAAACTGAGTGTTACTGGCGCGTTCGTGAAGGGGGCGCTAGAGAGCGACACAGCGACGTGCGTTTGCGCACACTGAGTAGCTAAACCCGTAGTGGGTAGTTTGCTTGTTTTTTTTTTGCATTTTTGATATAAATTTTTTTTAAAAAATGTAGACAGACTGATTCAGGTTCCTTTGTTCTTGTGAACCAACTAAACATATTAGTTGTCCTGTTTAGCTAGCTGTTTTGGTTTTGACCTATAATCTTGCATCGCAGATTACAGATGCGCTGGAACAAGAGGCCCGGCTACGCCAGCTGTAGGAATCCTTGTGCCTGATTTTAGTTTTGGTGAAAACTGCAAAGGAAATTTTTGCAGTTTTTGTCTCGGCATCGCTGACCTTTACAGCTGCGCAGAGATCAAAAAGTCGCTGATGACATACACGTATGTCAACCTGGCATGTGCTGAATGTTACAGTGGCATTTGACAATTTTGTGTTGATATGTCACCGATTCAGTCAGTGATTGCAGAATAGATTCATATGGTATGTCTTGAGGAAATGTTAGGGCTGTCTGGAAAAATTTTTTTTTAGGGATTGCGCTACTGCACCACACACATACCTCTTTCACTATAGCAGCCTTGTTTCTTCAAGGGCGATAGTACATCTGATGTAGTCGGTGCAGCTTATTTTTCACATAGGCTACACTTTGATAGTTTACTTTCAGTAGGGTAGGTCACATGGGAGCAGACAAGGGCCTTTCTGACAGATATCAAAGACTCTTTGCAAATTTCTCTTCTTAGCGGAATAAAAAAACAGATGGAAAACCTTTGTTTTTTGCAAAAGAGGGGAGGAAAAGACATGAGCTGCTTTTACACATGTGCTGGACTCTGGGGCTGCATGTGTGAACGCAAACACCAGAGCAAACCAACACAGACTTTTTCTTCCCAGCCCCCTAGTACAAAGTCTCCGTAATGTCTGTGTGAGCCTGGGTGTAAACGCAGCCGGCAAATATCTGGAGAGAATTAGTAGGCGTGTTGATGACGTATGATGTATATTATGTGACTGGGAATACAAAAGTCTGACGGCATAGAAGATGAATCATTTGCACAAAGAAGGTACTGTTAGTGTTGGAAAAGATGTCTAACTGGAGAGACGATGAGATTCGGGAACTTCTGTTGCTGAGATGACAAATTCAAGGAACAGCAAGTGACTCGGTTGTGTAAATGTCCTGCGTCCTGCCCCTTTCTGGAATCACCCGGATTCTTTCCTTGATGTGTGAATGTGTTTTCAAAGCACTATGTTTGAGTGGGTAATGCATGTTTGAAAACGCAACTCTGGGTAAGGTCCAGACCTGATTGCCCAGAGATAGTCTGGAGTGCATGTGTGAAGGGAGTATGGAGTCATTGGAGTCACAGGAAATGGTAATGGATCTGGCAGGGAAAGAAAAGGGCACCTCCTTAAATCAAGCACAACAACACCCGCAGTATTTATGTGTAACTTCTTTTCTGATGACGCACACAATATATGAAGGCACCAGTATATGCCCAGTCTTAGCAGGACTACAAGCACTGGGGTATGGCCTTGGGTCTTGAATTGTGCATGCACCAAAGGTTGGTGCTACTTCAGATGGTAAAAATAATTTGTGATATTACCTGTCTTTGTGGGAACATCCTTTCAACACACTTTGCAATCATTTTGCCTAAGCTTGATTAACCAAAATGGTTCCATGCCGCCAGATTCCTCTAACTCTTCTTGCCTTGTGAGCCTTGGGCCATTTCTATTTGGATGTTTTCAGTAATGCTTGTGCTTGAGTTTTCGTTAATGTTCTGCCATCATCATCTTTAAATGAACAAATGGGGGAAGCTATTCAACTGAAATTATGTGCAGCCATGTCACTCGTATAGATGTGAGCTAGTGCGCATGGCTAATGTTACAAGCTACAACAATGTATAAGAGAGGCAGCGCAGAAAATGGTCAAAGTGCGGCTACATTTCAGAAAATGCCAACAAGCTAATTTGGACCAAACGTTTAAGGCAAAACAGAATCACCATAAAAGACTGCTCCAGCTGATTTTTTTTTTTTCATGGTGGTAATTGAAGGGATACCATTGACATTTTTCAAAACTCAGAATATTCCAACCCTGCTGTGTAGACAGTTTGAGACACACCCATTAACATATTTGTCTGTTACTTTTGTCAAGACTATAGCCTGAAGTCAGATCTTATCGCTACGTTTCTTCCACTGTCTTTTGACATGCAGTTTCGGAGGGTGGGAGTTGGGTGTCATCAGAGTTAATTGTCTAAATGATCAATGATCTAGTTTACATATAACTAGCATTGTTTTCTTCATGACTGGACACTAGTCATGAAGTGGTCTTTCAGTGCTACATACTAGTAGGATATTATGTTGTGGTTAAAATTGTAGTCTTATCTGGGCTCTGCAAATGGCCACTCACTTTAAAACTTTGTTGTGATCTGGTGCATGAACTGGTGTAAATAAATGGAATTGAATTGAGACTGCTGTTACAACATTATTGAGGACATGGTTGTCCTCTTAAAATAGATTTAATTGCAATTGTCACTGGACAAAAGTGGCAGGGTGTATGAACATGCACATTGTGACTGATGGGGGTATAAAACATTACTCCAGTGCTGATTAAAACACATTCATCATGGCCACAGCCCCACTCCTCGCTGTGGAGGAAAATACACAATGAAAAGTGTGTAGGAGCAGATGTCTACTGGGCACTTTTGTGTTGGTTTCAGTTTTAGTAGATTTTTACCCTGATTTTTACCCTGCGCCATTGCCTGGTGGGAGTGTGCTCACCCAACCCTGTTACCAATAATTATGTTCCCTAACAACTGAACTGCATCCTTGATAGCTTTTTTGTAGTGAACGTAATCATTATGTTGTCAGACAGTGTATTTTGTGAATGAATGAAATGTTGCCCTAATTAACAGGGAAATGAATCACAACAAGGTTGTTGGGAGGGAAGGCGGGCATATAATGTGCAGGACTGACAATCTGCAGACCCGAGTTTGAGACCAGCGCCATATATAGCGCCAAATCACAACAAAAGTCATCTCGAGGCACTTTACAATGTAAGGTTTAAGACCTTTCAATACAACTACATGATAAGGAAAAAGGTTTAGGCAGTGGTGGTCAGCATGGAGTTACATTTACCTGAGTATTTTTTTGGAAACAATGTACTTTTACTGCACTCCCCTACAACTCTGCAACATTGGGCTACAAATGATTTGTTATTTGTTTACTCTTCACATTAGATATTGTATTTTTTCCAGAAAGGTGCTGCCAGTGGATCTACCACATGATTGTTTAACAAATCAGAAGTAGCAGCAATAATCACGTGACTCCGTTTCACCAATCAGACGTAGCTGCAATAATCACATGACTCCGTTTCACCAAGACGTAGCCATGCAGTTACATGACCACACACAAACTGTGTGTGTGCGGCGTAGCGGTACAAACCCTTCACACATAGCAGTCAGGGAATGAAAAAGACAGAAAAATGGCAGGGGTAACTGTCTCCAATGCTAAAACTAAAGAGGATGAACAGAATTTGCTTATTATTTCATATAACTTGAGTACAATTTTTGGCTACTCTACCCACATCTTGGTTGAGGCATGCAAAATACTGTGGTTAGAGACAGATCATGTGTTTTTATGCAGACTTTGTGTGTGAAGTGATCTGTCACATTTCGCTAA
The DNA here is from genome assembly GCA_900302695.1 of Helostoma temminkii. Lineage (NCBI taxonomy): Eukaryota > Metazoa > Chordata > Actinopteri > Anabantiformes > Helostomatidae > Helostoma > Helostoma temminkii. Next base: position 19,594 of record OMLM01018102.1, on the reverse strand, counting down.
TACCCTATACGCTAATACAATAATACATTGCTGTGAGTGCCTGAACCCTAAAATACAATAATAAAGTTGGAGTCATATATCAGCATGTTGAACTGCTAGATTGACTGAAAGCATCCTCCATACACACTTGTTAACACGCACCTCACTACTTTCACGTTGTCATACATATCCTTGTACCAACCTCACATACTTCTCCACCATTTCTGTGCCACAGCTCCTCTCTTAGCATTATGTTGCACACTTTCTCTGAATCCACAAAGGCCTTCTCTGTACTTCTGCATGAACATTCTGAAAGCAAAACATCTGTGATGCTCTTTATTTGGCATGAAACCATACTGCTGCTCAGTGATTGTCACCGCACCTCTTCCATCGCTCTTCCTCACATTATTACAAAGTTTTTATTATAGGTATTATAAAACATACACAGGCCTTGCACAGCTAGATGTATACAATCATGCATTTAACAATGGACAAATTGGTGACTTGGCAAAAGGATTAACCATGGAAATGGGTGAATAAGTGACTGAACAGTGTGAAGGACATTGCATGTAGTCATCCTTTACAGACTTTGTCATATCAATAAATACAAGAAAATCACTTTGGCACAAAACCAAAACACTGTGCTTGACAGGTAATGTGGTATGCTTCAGATGATCCGCTGTCCAAAGGATGTTATGTTGATCTACTGACTTGTTACATGTTCAGTGACAAATAATATGGCCTTTCTGTTTTGAGATTTGCCAGCTTTACATCTTGTGATTAAATCCTGATATTTACTATATTGTAGTCTTCTGTTGATTGTTGACATTAGACAAAAATTGCTGTATCTCCCGAAAGGTGGAAGGTTTCTTATCTTTACATCTGTTGTAAAAGGGTTTTTATTTACAAGGGACACAACTCCTCTGTCATTTAACACAGTTGTTGTCCATGGTTTCCAGCCTTTTGATGTTCCTGAGCTCATTTCACATTTACAGTAAACAATGCTGGTTTCAAATGCAAATGCGACACTTAAAAACAACTCTATACCTTTGATCTGCCTACTTGACACTTACTTAACAAAAGGGCAAACACCTACTTGCTCCTAAAGCAGCTAAGCAGTCACCTGTCCAGATATTTATGACTGGCCATACTGACCAACCAACTGTACTGTTGGTACTGTCAATACTGTTGACCAAACCTTTTAATTAAAACTACTGTAAGCCACAGTGGCAGTATACAATGCCAAAATGCAGAGGTTTATGTCACTGTATGGCGCTAATTATTAAAACAGAATAAACACAACTTTGTTTGCAGTTGGTTATTAAATAACCTTTTAAATTTATTCAAACATTTCCATTTTTCAGATTAATTTGCTCAGTTCTTATTCATATTTGGCTAAAATCATATCTAGTGATGATACCTCATAAGTAATAATGTAAATATTTTGAGTACTTGCCGAACTGCGTACTGATATGGGTACTCAATAATATGCAGTTGCAGTTATTTATTTTTTTTTATTATTAAAAAGTGCAATAACTCCAAACACGGTAATCAGGTTTTTGTTCATTTTCTGACTGTGACAAAATAAAATGCACAACAGGAGACTATTGTTCACATCCAAAAATTAACATAACTCTTTTTGCACCAAATTACCAACACATCAGTAAGACTTCTCTGCACCTACTCTCATTGACAGCCATCTGAAGGGTGTGAGCTACACAGGGCAAGCTACTGCCCCACCACTTGTGTGCACGATTGCATTTTGAGTACACATATACATTTATATATTTGTATATACAAGGCTATGTGAGGACGTCATGTTGCGCAAACGAATGCGTAGTTAACCGCAAGTATATCTCTGGCCTGATGTAGCTCTGTGGTACGTGGAATTACATATATGATTTTGCATACACAGACTTGTTTGTACAATTTGATCTGTTCTTTGTGCTGCTGTTGTTGGTCTTTAGGCCTCTGTAAAAAAAATCACACAGCAGTTCAAACCATCAAGTGAGAAGAGTTTTTACATATTTTAAATACACCTAGTAACAATGCCAGTCGGGAGATAATATAAAGGCTGCTACTGTCATTAATATGTCTGCTCATACAACAGTGGCGCTGCATACCTCATTTATAGTACCACCATGGTCAGTCAGCGTTGCTTTCAAATGTTTCACTGTTTGAGAAGCTTTGCATCAAAAAGTGACCCATCAAAACCTGACTCTTCTGTAAGTTGCCTTTATTTGTCAAAATACACTTACAGTAGAGGCTGTGTATTCTACTTGAGGCAGTCTGCACTCACTGTTGTGCAGCTATGGCTACCTTACTTAAAAAAAAAAATTTAAATTCTGTACATCTAGTCTTGGAAGTATATAGATCTATTGGTTTTAAGTTATTTTCCATTTCTTATTTACCGTTTGTCAAGGAAAAAAAATCATTATTACACAACATCAGTACATTAAGCTCAGTATCAGCAGCAACCACAGGTTAGTGGTTTCTGTTGTGACGTGAAGTTACATAGTCAACCAGTCACAGCTACCAGCTCTGCTGCCAGACACTATTCCTCAAAGCTGGCTAAGAACAATAGAAACAAGGGCAAAACGTGCAATCATAAACTTCCTGTAGTAGAAAAGGGTGGTTTGTGTGCATAAATGTATATACTCTACATGCACACATTCACAGACACAAGTGTATAGAATCTGAGGAAGCAAAAATGTCATGATTGTGGTTTCTAACCATTATTTCCCATTGAATCTGCATTGTAACATGCTGTGTTTTGTGTCTAGAGTGCCTTGCATATCTGGCGTATCAAATGAGGCGCTCTGTATTAATCGGTTAACTGCCCAGTCACAGGTGTTTGTTTCAGCTCGCTCTGATTAACTGCTCTGTAACCACACAGCGGCAGCTGCAGGCAGCAGCTGCATTTTCGCTATGAAAGAAACCTGCAAGAAATAAAACTGAAGTTAATGGGCAGGAGAATTTGTCAGTGCAGTAAGGAGCAGTTGTTGCAATTGTTTTTAGTTGCGTTGGTAAATTCATGGTGAAAATTGACTGATTTAATTTTAATATCTGGAAAATGGCTCACACATATTGGAATTTCCAGACCAGGTTATTTTTCTTAGCTTTGGGGGAGAACCAACCTTTAGGCCAGATGAGGCCTAGACGTCCGTAAACACTTATTGCATCTATATGCACTTACGTGAGTAGGTTACTTAGAGAAACTGGGTTGTCTGGAAATTGGGTTTACATGCAGTTAAACCTGGTTACAGGAAGTCTACGTATTCATGATGCAGAAGAGTAATCTGATTTATCTTCAATCTCAGGCTTATTTTGGAGGCATGGTTGACAGATCTTAACTGTAGAGAGACTGAGGAGACCGCTTCTTGACGCGTTTTTTTGGATGTTTCAGTTTCAGGGGGCTGAAAGAGGGGAGAGATAAATGCAGACGCACCAGTGCTCCATTTCACAGTGCCAACTGACTGAATTAAAGAAATACTCTGTTAAAAGTGACTTATTTAGACATGTACAGGGCAAATTGTGTTAGTTTCAATTTTAGTTGGTCTTTAGGTGGATGCTACTTTTAAAACGATGCACCAACCTGAAACCCGGTTAGGTGTATACATGGTGCAGTAATCAACTCAAGTTCTCTAGGACAAATATTTCTCTAATCCCTACCCCGATTGTGGATACCAAGTTTCTTTTCTCTGATAACCAAAGGTGTGTCAAATAAATGCTGAAACTCAGAACCTCTGCCTTAAACCCAAATCTTTTCAGGTGTTGAAAATAAAGACAAGTGGCCTTGTTGCATTATTTTGGGATGAGACCGTAGCTTAGAAATATTAAGGCCTCACGAATGTAATGAACGTCAACGCTAACTTTCATGCCAGTGCCTACAAATTCACTGCTCTCACTGTTTCATTTTTGCCAGCAACAGGAGGTTGTTCAGAGTAAAAACTCCATAAAGGCCCATTGTACATTACCTGCTCAGCACCAGTTGGCACACAGGCATAGTTCTTGACTACCTGGTGAACACAGTGGAGGATTTAGCAGCACATTTATTGTCTATGGCTAGGAGAGACCAAATAGACGTACATTTGTAACTTGTAAGAAAGACAACTCAAACTGAGTAATAATGCTGCTATATGTTTTCTCTTCAACATATCAACCTGGTGATACGTCAGTTTCATTTCTGATTCATGAATGTGAAGTCCAACAAGCTGTCACTGTCGGTGTGTAAGCCATCATTAGTCTGAAATGTCAAAACAAATCAGCAGAGATGTGGCAATAACAGGTGTGGCCAAATCAACCATTCTTTACTATTTATTGTTAAAAAGAAAGAAACAGAACAAATGATAGAGGCATAGAAAGACCACTGGAAACAGCTGTTGTGGATGATTGTTTCTTTGGTGAAGAATAAACCTTTACACAAAAACCTCTTCAACAATCAAGAGAAGACTTCAACAGACTACCACAAGATGTAGACCATTGGTAAATCTCAAAAACATGAAGCCCAAATTAGATTTGCATGTACGTGGAAAAAAAGATCGACTTACTTCAGACTGAGCGAAAGAGAAGGGAAGGAGCTGCTCATGACCGAAGCATACCACTTGATCTGTGAAGCATGGTGGAGGTAGTCTCGTGCATGGCTGCCAATGAAGCTAGTTCTTTTTTATTTATTGATGATGTGACTGCTGGCGAAAGCAGCAATATGAATTCTGAAGTGTCTAGGGCTTAATTATCTGCTCATTTCAGCTCGATTCAGCCTTTTGCTTTAAAACTCTCTGGGCTGTGCTTCGCAGTACAGGTGGACAATAATGTGATGCACATTGTCAAAGAAACCCAGGACTTTTTTATGGCAAATAAGTGGAATATTTGCAAGGGCCAGTAATTTGCCAGTTATCTGACCTGTATGCAGCTGAATATTTAGTTTCTGTCAGATTTCAGTTTCAGTCACAATAAAGTGACGCATAAAGTCAAAAGGACAACACACAACGAATATTCCTCGATTGTCAATGCCGAATGCAAAACCTATTTGACTTTCAGTACCACAGCAAATAATAAAATAATGAAATGTATCTAAATATGTCAAATAAGAAAAAGGTATTTGCTGCCTTAACTACTACTACTTAACTACTATTTTAAGAAATATAACTTTTGTAGCATATTACTTTTACTTTGTTTGAACACAATGTCCAACACACATTTTGTCTGTTTTACCCACTGTTGTGAAAATTTAGCAATATGCCATTCTTCAACAAATCAATTTTATCTGCTGAGATTGTATCATAAAAACAGCTCACTTAGAAATTTTACATTTAATAATCTGATAATACTGTTTTGTTTTTTTAATCAGTTACCAAAATACAACATTATGAATGGACACTAAAAATGCAGTATGTCATTAATGCCATGTAGAAATCCCCCAGGGATGTATTTGATTACAGCTTTTCTTGATTGATGACCCTGTATTGTTTGTCCATGTGGGCAAATCCACTGCATCATCAGACCGGGAAACTGTGTTTTTCATGCAGGGCTACATCAGTCCAGTTCAGAAGTGCATATCTAGACACAGATTACATGTTAATATCAGGTATAGCTGGGGTATGATAGAGAAATCTGCAGTGTTTAGCTGAACTTATGTCTGTTTTTCTATCTGGCAGCAGCAGAATTACGTTTTGTGCGACTGTGAACAGGTCTGGCAGAGTAACCACAAATCGCTGTGGTCTGTTTCTGAAGGTTGTGTTGTCATCTGCACCATTTGACATGGTAAATAAATAAATGATGAATTACTCAGATTTTCAGCAGTTTAAATAGAGCAGTTTGTTAACTGATATGGACATAATTTCATCCCTGTCTGCAGCTTTGATGAAAGGTAAACAAAACGCAGCGTGTAATTTTATATGACGCCTGACGTGGAAAATTACCCACAGCCACCAGACTGATCCTGTGTTCTTCAGGACTTTTAATCAGTAAGCTAATTAACATCTCCACATTCACAGGTATACGACAGACGGTTCAGATTGTCCGTTTTCTATTTCACAACACTGTTAAAGGCTTTCTTTATCACCTAAGAATTGCTTAGTTTCCTTGACCTGTGTTGATCCTAAATGAATATCAGAAAAACACGTGACAACCCAATCAGCAGTTTAAGTGTGTTAATTCTACCTTCATTTTCTTTGTTCAGCATACAGACAATAGCCACTGAAAACCTTTAGTTAATCAGTTTGACAAAGAAATTTCTATACAATTTTGTGCAGATGTTACGAGAAGATGAATTTTCATAATGCGACCCTGGCTTTAGATGTCAGACATTTCAGAATCACTGCTGAAATTGGTCTCATTTGTTGGTGGAATTAGTGCTGAACAGATATTTTTCATATCCGTACTGCAGTTTTAACAGACTAAAACACTGTGTATTAGATAGCATATCTTGTGAGGTTTTTGGGCCCAAATGTAACAACCTCTTGTCTGAATTTAGAAGTAGAAAATTACAGGACATATAGGCCATTGTGTTTTTTAAGCAGGCTCAAATTTTGACTAATTGATTTGTTTCATAGATAAATATACTTGGGTGTCATCTGCGTAGCAATGGAAATTCATACAGTGTTTCCTTATAATATTGTAATAATAATTGCCCATCCCAGGCTATTTATGACCTGGAGTAGTGCTGCAGTAGTGCATGTCAGCCCGTGTGATTACATAATGACAGAAAGACAGCCATTTAAATAAATAAATATGCTTTTGTGTGTGTAAACGCTACGATCTGTTCTGTATTTGTGTGAAGATTGCTCGTTACCTGCGCTGCTGATGAAGAGCTGATCAGTCAGTCATTGTGTACTGGGGAGTGTGTGGTCACAGTGTTGACAATTAGCTTCCATGTCACTAGGTTTAGCTTTTTTGTAGGTTTGTTTGTTTATTTTCTTGGTTTTTTTAAAATTTGTATTTATTTATTTTTTCCCAAAAAGCGACACTCAAAATAGCGAATTTTTGGCCAGGCATTAACTACTTTACGGAGACATCATTTTGGCCAGGCCAGTTTCATTAATTTGTTTTTTAAAATTCTTCTGTTGTACTCCAATTCAAAAGCAATGTCTTTCATTAAAATTAAAATTTTCTAAAATAACTTTCATTAGTTAATATTAGAACTTTTGTCAGTTTCACATTTTTTCAATGAGCATTGTGAGTTTTCCTTTCTTCAACAGAAGGGTACTAACAATTATGTCTGTGTCTGTACATTGCACTATTGACCACAACAGTTGCAGTATTATTTTTTTTCCAAGTTGTGCAGCCCTAACTTGAAGTGTATTTTTATACTTTTAGATTTTCTTTTGTGTTGGAACAGGTTTTAGGTGTTTGAATAATGCCTGTTTACATATATACAGTTGAACTGCTGCTAACCATTGCTGTGGACCTCCTAGAGGGGTGAGTTAATACTGAGTGGATAGTATAAATAAAAAGACCTCTCTAAAAGGGACTTGCCGGAGCAAGTCTTGTATCAATACAGCTGATGACAGAAAACCACCTGCCCAGTAGTGTTGAGTCTCAAAACAAAGGAAGGCTTTTTAGACACTTCTACAGTCTCTTCCTTCCCTAAGACATAGCCATTCGGTCATCTTCAGGTCAAGGAAACCCCACTTCTTAATTCTACTTTTTGCATTGTTGCAAAATAAACATGTGGCTGTAATATGAGAGCTTTATTTATGGATTATGTAAACCAACATGCTATAATGTTGTACAGTTGCAGATGATGCAATGTTTGTAACAAAGAAAACATACAGTGGCCCACCAAAGTTTCTAAACCCTCTGGAAATATAAAAACATGATTAGATTGTGAGGCTAAAAAAACCCAACTAAGCAAGTTACGTGTTCATTTATTTACTGTGGAAAAAATATAAGGTTTTACATATTTGTGTGAGCCAAATGTATATGGTGTGATCCTCTTAGCAGCAACAATAACTTCAACTAAACATTTATGCCAACTGTTTATCAGATCTGCACATTGTCTTGGAGGCATTTTATCCTGTTCTTCCTCACAAAACAGCTTCCACTCAGAAATGTTGTTTGCCTTCCATGGATGAGCTGCCTGCTCCGAGCCCTACTATTGCATTTTATGAGATGGTGAATAGGGTGGGTGATTATAGCCTCAAAATAATATCACCATATTTCAAGAAAAATTGCGATAATGATATTTATGACAATACAGAAATAAATGACTGAGCAATGTTGTTCAGTTGATAATCAGTAATTCAGTTAATTCAGCTATAATCACTAAAGTATTGTAATTGTTATTAATGCAGCTTTTATTGTGGCAACATTTATGAGTGCTGATACAATTACGAGTATTTTCCACCCTGTTTTTCCAGTGAGCTACTGTCATTGAATGGCTTTAAACACACTTAAGTAATCAGGTTATTTAGAGAAAGCAGCTTTCTCCAGTAGTCTGGAAACAGATTTTACATGCAACCTGGAAATTTGTGTATCTGTGTCTGGTGAAAATTTACATACTATTGAAGCAGCTCTCTTTTTAGATCATCACCCGAGGCTGACACACTGAGTTGTCATACACTACCGGTTGAAGGTTTTAGAACACCCCAATGACTCATTGTACTCATTATATAGCACATTGTATGGAACAAATAAACAGTTTAAGAAATAATGGAATTAATTTATAAACCAAAATGTATTCTAAACTTTTGACTCATCAAAGTAGGCAGATATAACAGCTGAACACACTCGTGGCATTTTTTCCACAATGGAAATCAAATATGCTTCAGAAAGTTCTTCCTAACTCTGTTGCAGAAGTTTCCATTAATCTGTGGCACTTGTTGTACATTTGCATTTACATTTAGTCATTTGGCAGGCGCTTTTAACCGAAGAAACTTACAAGTGACAAAGGTACATGGTACAAATTGTAATTGGACTGTGCAGAGTTCGGTAGCTCATTCCACCATTGTGGGACCACCAAACTGAGGAGCTTTGCAATGGATTTTTTGTTTTGTGATGGGACCACCAGACGTCGTTTGTTGGCAGAGCGCAGTAGGCGGGAGGGAATGTAGATTTGAATGAGGGAATTGAGGTAGGTAGCCGTTGACTCGACCACTCTGTAGGCAAGAGTTAGAGCTTTGAATCTGATGCGGGCAGCTACAGGAAGCCAGTGCAGAGATTTGAGGAGAGGGGTGACGTGTGTCCTGTTTTGTTTCATGTGGAGGGGTTTGATTGCACATGCCAGTAATCCCGTCAACAAGGCATTGCAGTAAAAAGTAATCGAGACAAGATATGACCAGCGCTTGCACAATAGTAGTGTATTCAGAAAGGTATGGTCTGATCTTTCTGATGTTGTAGAGGGCAAATCTGCTTGCCCTAGAGACAGAGGAGATGTGGTCTGTTGTAGGTAGCTTTGCTTTCACTCTTCTTTCCAGTTCATCTCAAACAATCTCGATGGGGTTCAAGTCTGGAGATTGTGCTGGCCACTGCATGTTTTCAAGCTTACCATCTTGTTTTTTTTTTTCAATTACGGGAGTTCATACTTTACATACTTGGAATTGAGAAATGATCAATGTTGTGCACCACAATGGTCGTATCCGGTAGCTACACAGTCTCTTAGGCCAGCATTCAGATATCCCATTGCGCAGTCGCTTGAATGACTCAAAGATAAAGTAGAGTAAGTAAGGAAGATTGATTGACATATTTACAAATTGATATTAGACTTCGATATGAATCAGCGAATAAATTATTTATTTATTTTTTTAAATTAAACCCAGCCCTAGTTGCTAGGAAAGGAATTTAAGAATATTTGATTTATCAAACATGACGGATCAAACTATATATATACATATATAATACCTACTAAAAAAATTCTTAACAAGTACAAGAGTTTGTACTTTGTGTACTCTGTATTGAGTAATGCCCCTCTAGTCTACACTGTCTATGTGTCATCACATGGGTAAACATGACCCGCTGCATATTTTTATGCTTCAAGTCTGTTTTTTTCAGATTTACAGGAAATGGAGAAATATATTAAGTGAATACAATGGAAATGGACAATCTAGCTTCCAAAGCTACTGCAGTGCCTGAACTCAGGGGGTTACAAAATATAACCAACATTGTGCCTTTCTTTACCTTTGTTTTTCTCTTATCCAGTGTGTAGCTCTAGGCTCCTTTCTGAACTGTTTATAAACAAAACACTTCCAATGTGTGAGTGAACACACCCAGGTATGCACACAAGCATTAGTTTCTCACCTAAAGCTACAGTTGAAGGATTGTCGGATTTGATTAGCTGAAACAGGATCTGACTGAGCTTTGATGTATTTAGCAACGAAGTGTCTATAAAGAGTAACTATAACCTAAAAAACAACAACTAAGACAATAGACTGTTGTAGTCTGATTGCAGTTTGTAGTCAATTTGTGCTTTCCACATCTATGTAGCTCTGTGCTTCCTCCCAAAATCAAGGAACCATAGATGGCTGTTTACAATGAGAAGAAATATTGGCAAAGTCAGTATCAAACTTCACCTCCTTTTTAGTATTAGTCTTACAGGGTGGTTAGTGTTGATATATAAGTTTTTCATCTGTGAACTTTTGGTAGCTAATTTGATAAATACTCATTAAATGACATACTAACTACATATTGAAAGCTTGGTAACCAACAGAAATTGTGGCTGTATACATTTAAAACATTTTTTTAACTTGAGTTTGTTGGTGATTTATCGCAGAAACACATCTCCTTTCCTGCTTTTTGTCTTATGTGTTTTGTTCTCTCAGCAGATGTGGAGCTTTGGTTTCTTTATTTGTTGTGCTACTCTCTGCTGATTTGGCTGTGTGAGGTGTCGGATTACACTGCTTTGACAGTAAACCAGGTGATCCCTGGAGCATTAATTTACCTAATAAAAACCTACAGTTTGTGTGTTCACAGCTGCAGCAGTACATTTTCACATTAACATTTTGTATTCATGCACAGATTAACATCCCATCGTGAGCTCACGTGGGTCAGGAGGGGGTCAGGAGTCAATAGGTCACAGCAACCTGAACCAGCAGACATCAGGGAATCATGATTGAAATGTTCAGACAGACCTGGAACATACCTCCATTAACGTGGACAGATTTGCAAAACACTCATTGGTGGAATGTAACTAAACCTGAATATGTTGCTTGGATATTAATAGATAATGTGCTCTTAATGGATGTGAACAACATACAGAGATTTATTTTTATTTATTGTTGTTGCCCAAGTGACATTTGCCTAAATCTCTCAGCCTTTCTTGTCAGTCATGACAGATTTAAATCTAAAATACAGATTTACATACAATACAGATTACCAGAAAATCAACTGCATAAATCAGTAACTTAACTCCTTCCAGCGATGTCAGTATCTCAGATGTCCATCAAGGGTAAACGTCAGTAAATATGCTATGCTCTCTTATTTTGTGGCATCTCTTAATTGTCGGTAAGGTCATAAAATGCCCCAAAAAATGATTACTAAAAGACATTTGGCTTTATTAAGAAATGCATTATAATAAAAAAGCATTGAATAATAAATTATTGTTCTTTCAGATCAGTTTGAGTTCTGCCTCTGTTTAACCAGTTCCTTTTTTTTCTTCTTTTTCTTCTTCTACAGGACTACAAACATGGCTGACACGGCACGAGGTCCCGTGGTCAGCCGACCATTGGCGTTTGTCAATGAAGAGCGGAAGGCGGTACACTCTTGGTCACGGATCTCTTCAGCAGGCCACAACGTCCTCCTGGATGCTCTGAAGATCCTCAGCCCAATGTCCCGAGATCTATCGAGCACTGAGGATCTGGTTACCTTTCTGCAGGAGCTAAGTGAGGAGGGCCACAAGCCCACCGTGCTGTGCAGCAAGGAAGTGTATGGTTACCGTTCCTGCACAGCCCAACCTCTGACTCAAGACATGCTGAAGCCACCCAACAGGAACGTCAGACCTACCGCCAAGAGAAGGGGAAAGAGGCCCGTAACCAAGAAGAAAGAGGTGCATCCATCCTGGAACACCCCAGACAGGAGCAACCCCAGGATTCAAGGGGTGCGACCTCCAGAGCTGCTGGTGGACCATCACACTATTGTTTGCAGCAGGACTCCCAGCCGAACTGTAGAGATGTCGCAGGCGCTGCAGGTGCAGCCGTGCCTCCGATTGACCAACATTGAAGGCCTGTCAGGCTTCCACACAGCCAGACTACAGATCCACACTACCTGGGACTCGTCCTCCGAGGTGTCCTCTGTTGTCCTTTCAAAGCAGCAGCACCCTCCATTGCTTTCAGGAATACCTTCGCAGCCTTCTCAGAACGGTGGTGGGACACCCACCAAAGCTGTGGCCTTGTTCAGCCAGAAGAGCCTGTCTTGCCCTATTCGTCTGGACGCCGCCCTCATTGGAGATTCTGCACCGGTCTTCTATGCCAATGGGCGGCTGTTCCCACAGACTCACACTGAGCTGACTAGCAATGGGTGGAAAAGCAATGGCTTCCACCGGGATGGTCGAGGGCCCAAGGACCTAAACAACCAAACCAGGCAGAGAAACAGCTGGAAGGACAAAAACAGTTTTAGATGGAAAGTGATAAAGGTGGATGATTCCCGATCAGTAGCTGAGGCCCGCAGGAAAGCGCAGAAGATCCTACAGGTCAACCTGTCTCCAGTGATTCAGATCCAACCTCTCAATCATGTCCTGAGAGACTTCAGATACCAGAATAAGTGACAGCCTCCCTCCAAATCCACACACAGTTTTCCTTTAGCAGATGTTAGTGTTTTACATGCATTAAACTTTACCTGGCTGAGCCCCAGTGTTCATAGCAGATGTTGTTTGTTTTTGTTTTTTTTGTGTTCTCTGCTGGGTGTTGGAGATAGTCTGGTTGTACACATTCTGGTTCCTGACAGTGGCACCTGGGATTGAAAGGCATCAAATTTATATATAATGCTTTTCCTAGCAGGCTGGGAAAGGGCTGGAAATCAGCCAAATGCTGGTACATTTTCACTGTTATCATTACGTAATGCTACAGAACCTTTCAACCAACCATCATTCTGCTTTGAGTTGACTGGCTACTAGCTGATGTTACTGATTAATTTATGGACAAGGTTTTGAGTGAGGCTCTCAAGTTATTTGCAGAGTATTTGTAACTCGTGCAAACAATAACGCCATTTGTTTAGTGTTTTTGTAGAGCCTCGACAGTGCTGCCATCCTGCAGTGCTCCATTTTCCACTGGAAAGAAGCAGAAGCTGAAGTTAGCACAGGCTGAACCCAGCGTGCGCTGAGATGGACTGATGGATGAGCAGAGATTGGCAAAGTCTTCTGACAAGCAGATATGGTGGTTGGTTGGTTGGTTGGTAAAACAAAAAAAAACTAAGCCAGGGGGGAACCAACATTTTAAATGTGTTGTAGCAAACTAAAGAAAGCAAAAGGGAAAGTTATTTTGTCTTCCTTTCTTGTGTGGCTGTGTTTCCAGTGGAACTTTGGAAGATTCTAGGACTGAGTACACATGGGAATTGAGTTCCCAACACAGAGAGAAAGCAATTGCTATCTGGCTGATTTGTTTGAACTAGTCTTTCACAAAGTGTTCCTTTGGTATAGTTTATTCACACATGGAGACAAAAGAAATTTCGAATGACAAACCAATGAAGAGAGCAGCAAATTTGGATTCAATATGTGCATGAATTTTCAGATACAAGACATTACACTTCACTTTCAGGACTTGTGAATTCTGTGATACAAGATTTTAGATTGCAGTTTCAAGACTTTTTATTTTTTTTGACGAACAGTTTTTCCCTCAGAAATATTCCATTTCATAACATGACACTGGTCCTCCTTCACAGATTTGAAGAACTTACAGATATAATCATAAAAAACAAGATGTTCTCTTGGGCTGGGAAAATGCCATAATTAGCTGATCTAAAGCTAAAGCTGCTAAGATTTAAATATATGTACTTCAGACAACTGTAAGACACGGTTCCAATCTAAGACATGGTTGGCTAATGTTGAAAAATGTTAAGAAGTTGAGCTGCAAACCTGTTTCCTAGCCAGTTACATCTAAAGCTGAAGAAGCAAAAGGTTTTATCTGCAAAACTCTAAATTCATGCCAGGAATCACCCAATATATAGTTTATAGTTTCTTAAATGCCTCAGCTATGCTGAAGCTGATGAGGATCTCCTTAAAACTAAACGGTGCACTTTGAGAGTGTGACAGTTATTCATTGTTGCCTATTTCTGAACACAAAAGTAATTTCTGTATTTTTTGCTGCGTGTAGAAAATATCTGAAATCATCTCTGAAATTTAACTTTCCTTGAACGCACACTGGTTTTTTGCTACAGGTGCTGACTTTGCAATGTTGGTGCTGAATTAAATGAGTGGCACAAGAATGTCATCTTTTTTTTCATCTGGGAGCATTTAAGAGAGAAGATTTTTTTTTGTTATTCTCCTATTGTTCTGCTGCCCCTGCAGGTTGGGATGCCAAACCGCCTTGAGTGCTTCGCAAAGGGTTTCTACTGTGAGGGACCATCTGAATCCATTTTCATGTTATCATCTGTGAGAAACTTGTGTGTTTTCTCAAAAAATGTTTGGACAAAATCACATTGCACAAGATGAATACATTATTCAGTGCTAGTCTTCTGGCCACAGCAGTACAATAAAAAAAAAAAAGACTTAAATTTCCTTTATATGGTTTTTAGGAGCTATACTAAATTCAAAGCCATTAAATGCAGTTGGAAAAATAAGTGTACAAAGAAATCCTAAATCAATGTACTCTATACAAAAAAATAAACAAATTTAATATCCAGATTCTCTTAGGTCCTTGTGAAACCATCATCAGGTCAGTAAATGAGCGCAGTCCTCAAAAACCATGGTAGATGGCCATGACCACTTGGTAGATAGACCTAATTAGATTTGATGTGGAGCTTTTGGTTTAAAAACCCATGCACTATTCTCAAATGAGGAATCAGTTCCCCTGTTTAAACTGAGACCACATCAGTGTTCGGTGGTCTTTATGGATGTCCATGTCTTCGTTCTGGTAAATATTACATTTTGGAAATCCCTTGATTTCCATGCGCTCCTCAACAGTATATTTGTACCCAGTCTTGTTCACACCCGCAGACATCCCTCTTTTCTAGATCTTCTGTTAGTCTTGTTTGTGCAACACTTGTATAATATTGTATTTCCTACATGATCTTTGAAAACTTTTTGTTCAATAAAACAGATCTGAAAATAATCTGTTTTCTTCTTCAGCTATTACAGAGTCCAGCAGGTAAAGTACTGACAAACTGTGATGCTGGCCAAGTTAAATTTCATTACCATTTGATTTCATTGTTTATTCCTTGACTGCTGACTACACAAGTCAACCTTTACTCAGTTGGTAGTTTATATATACACACATATAAAACTTTGTTTTCCAAGGAAACACACATGAAATTAGTCTAAATAGAAAATATAGCAAAAGAACAGGACATGATGACATTGTCAGAGTTAGAAATAATGATTTGATGGAAATGATGAATGTTCTTCAAACTTTGCCTTGATTTAAAAAAAACAAAGAAAAACCTTTTTGCAGCAATTACAGTCTGGCAGACCTTAGGCATTCTAGCTGTCAATTTTTCCAAGGTAATCTGATGAGAATTTTACCCCATGCTTCCTGGAGCATCTCCCACCAGATGGATTGGCTTGATGGAGTCTTCCATACCATACAGGCCGAGCTGCTCTAAAAACAACTCAATAGGGTTCAGTTCTGAAGACTGTGCTGGCCACTCCATTATTTTTTAGCGAACTCGGTTGAATTAATTTTCCAAAATGTAAATAAATATAGGTTTTAGGAGCTTCATTTGTACAGACAGTAACATTTAATCCACTGTAGTTACACGCCTAACGGTACTTCCTGTTACTCAATCAACCCCGTTAAAGCTCAAAATAAAGGTAAGTGTTTTAGGTAATGTTTCATGAGCCAAAACTTACGATACTTTGCATAATTATTTAGATGTAATGATACTTTTCTTTATTGTCTAGCCGTATGCGTGTGTAGGCTGACGACGTAGTTCACTCTGCCAAGAAAAAAAAAATGGCGGAAACCGCTTGGCTGTTTGACGATGACAGAGCGGGCTCTTTGAGTGCCCAGTAAAAGTACAGTGGAAGCCAGGTAAAGTTAATTAAAATATAAAAATAATACTATTTAACTAAATGTGCGCCTATTACACCAATTTGCACCTTCAGAATTCAGTGAAAAACGGACGTTAAGACATTTTAGAATGTTAACAGTAACGTTTGCTAAAACCTAACCTAAGCTAGCTAGCTAGCTTAAACGTTAGTTAGTTAAGCTAGCTAGCTAGCTTAAACGTTAACTAGCTAGTTGTCAGCATTGTTAAAGCTAGTGTTAATGTGTAACAGTTCCTAAAAACGTGGACCTGGACATTTATCGGCTGGATATCCACCACTTTTTCTCCTTGAAGAAAGAAGGACCATCTGCATATAGTGAGTTTACATGAACATACACTCCCTCAGTTTGTGCTTTATTTTTTATCGTCCTGGTTTAACATTGCTGGTACCAATTAACGTCTGCTGTTGTGACCCGTAACGCTATGTTTAATGTTTAACGTTATAATTATGAAGATTGTTACATTTATTTGCATGGCGTGAAGTATTTGCAGAGTATTTGTAACTCATGAAACCGTTACTGTTCCCTGTTAGTAGGTCTTCTCAGCACACCACCATTAAAATATAGGAAATATTTAATCTTTCTTTCTGCAGCTAATCTTAGCAGCTGTCTCACTCATTTTGAGGACTATTTTAGGAGTGCATGTGTGAAAACACCTGCATGTAGTGCCATACTAATAGGAAACGTGAGCTGGGCTTAGGAGACAGGTTAGGACAGGTTAGCTTTACCCTACTGGTGATGTGTTGTTGCAGTGATAATTCACGTACCAGTACCAGAAGTGATGGCTCCACACCACTTATAAAGATGTGCATTTCAGCAGTTTGTGTTATAGTTGGACTTGACAAATACTTGGCCTGACTTGACTGAGCCCAGCATTTTTTCTTCTTCCCTGAAATTAGCTTCTTCCTTCATTTCATACGGTGGCTCCCAGAGACAAAGCACGTTTTCAAAGTTCAGCAAACACAAAAAGCTCTGTATAGAAGATACAGATAACAGAAAATACAGGCTTAACTAACTATACTAAACTAAATTAAATAAATTAGGAAACAATATATTTTGTTTCCATTTCCTTCTGAGGAAATTGAGTTTGATTTAAAAATAAATGAGATATATGTAACAAATGAATTTTTAAGATTGAAGTTTAATTCTGATGTAAATATTTGTAGCGTCCCAGATGACAGATCACATGGACTCGTGGGAAATATTGGTGATTCGTTTAAAACTGTCTTTCTGTTGAACTGACTGCTCGTTGTTCTGATGTACATTTTGGGGCAATGGATGTAACACTTTAATTGACTTCTTCATGTACAATACAGCTTGAATCTATTGAACGGCTCTTTTAAATGATCAATAAGAACCTTATTTGCCATAGAGAATAGAGGCACCTATTCTTTATTATTTCAAAGATGTCTTTTATCTTGTTTACACTTAGTTATTGTTTACACCTGGTTATTATTTGCACTTCATTAGTTACATTGTCCTGATGTTGATCAGAGTCAAGAGGCTTAGCTCCTGTTTGTAAAGTAGTTAAGGTGTACACACCAGGCAGAGTAGTACAGTTTTGCATGTGCATTTTTATCATGTCTTTCTAGTTTGATGTAAGTATTGTTAAAAATAATTCTGTCCAAAATGCATGGAAGTTAATTGTAGCCTGCTTTGTTTTTGTTGTGCATAGTTTTTTAGGTTCATTTACTTGAATGGGAATCATCGTTCAACTTCCTATCATCTTTCCTCTTTTCATCAGCTTCCTGTATCGTCATCGTTTATCATAGAAACGTAATTTAATTTTTGGTCAGTTTTCATCTTCTTCATTGGTTTCAATGACGGGAACTTTTGTCAGACACACACACACACAGACTCTAACTATAACAAACACACTAAAGCTAATGCTACTTTATAACTAAGCTGTGGCTCAGTCAGAATCTATGTATTGTCGTCCCTGACCTTCTCCACTTCTCTCTCTGTTCCTCCACTCTCTTCTAAATCCCTCCATCCACCATCACTCTCTTCTACTACTTTGAGAGTTAAACTGGGATGACTCAGCATAATTTAAACAGGTGAATTAGGTCACGCAATGAAGATCCAGACTGTCTGCAGTTTGTCAGCTCAGTCACACTCCTATGACACAGCCACACACACACCTATTATTATACAACATGGCTGCTTTTCCTCTCCACCATAAATAGCATATTCACTGTTGGTATTAATACACACATATTTCCAAAATGTCCTTTTAAAATAAAAGCTTCGAATTCTTACATATGTACCTAATTAGCAAATTCATGAATTGAAAAGGCTTCTCATAACAATAAATTATAATTGATCACTAAGACCTTGGTAATATTACAAACTTACTTCCTGTAAGTCATTTCAAAATAAAACAATAAAATAATGACATACTTGTTTAAATAGCAAATTTATGAATTCAAAAGTCTGCTAATGACTGAATTATGACTGATGAGTAAGACCATGGTACTTATATTTGCATACTTTCGCCAATGCTTTTCAAAATAAAAGCATGCATGTATGATTATGTAGTTTAAATAGTATATCCATCCATCCATTTTCTATACCTCTTAGTCCCCGTAGGGGTCACGGGTGTGCTGGAGCCTATCCCAGCAGTCATGGGGCGAGAGGCAGGGTACACCCTGGACAGGTCGCCAGTCTATTGCAGGGCCACATATAGACGAACAACCATTCACACTCTCAATCACACCTACGGGCAATTTAGAGTCCCCAGTTAACCTGCATGTCTTTAGACTGTGGGAGGAAGTCGGAGTGCCCGGAGAGAACCCACGCAAACACGGGGAGAACATGCAAACTCCACACAGAAATATATATAATAGTATATATTGGTTAATAATACAGTTTGACACTTTGGTAATTATCCACACCTACTTCCTCCAAATAGCGAAAGTACTTAACTTTGCCCATGCCTGGTTAATTATGAGCTTTTATTAAGACTATTCCTTTTTGGTAATTATCCACTCTTTCTGTTTGGTCATCTATTGCTTTACACATCTTCTTTTTTCATCAACTTTCTTCCTTTATCAATGTTCTGAAATTGTCATCTTTGTCTTTTTTTATTTTCTCTTTGTCTTTCTCAGTCAACTTTATCTTATTGTCATCTTTTTTTATTATATTCAGCTTCATCTTCTTATGAAAATTTTCATAGTGTTTTCTCTTTGTCAACTTGTTGTCTTTGTCAGCTTCTTCTGTCATCTTTTCATCTGTTTCCTCTTTGTGAACTTTTCTTTTTTATTCTACTTTTCGGCGAGAAATTGAAATAATTGGGCAACGGTGTGTAAGCAATCAGCGTCTCTTCCTAAGCATTACAGCCCTCCCACGTAATTTCTTTTGAAATTACTTCATCTAGTTGGAATTAAGATTTGGTTTAAATCAACTGAAATATTTTTTTTTTTCTTTGGTCAATATGACAAACTGGTGTCTTTAAATGTGTTGGAAAAGGTTTAAAGAACCAAACT
>OMLM01018100.1:0-10442 GCA_900302695.1 Helostoma temminkii | reverse complement strand
GAGCTCGCGTCTTCCTCGCCGGGTGCGGTGGCGCGCGCCTGTAATCCAAGCTACCGGGAGGCTGAGGCTGGAGGATCGTTTGAGCTCAGGAGCTCTGAGCTGCAGCGGACTATGTCCCTCGGGTGTCCGCACTAAGTTCGGGATCGATATGGTGCTCCTGGGGGAGCCCGGAACCACCAGGTCGTCTAAGGAGGGGTGCACCGGCCCAGGTCGGAAACGGAGCAGGTCAAAGCCCCCGTGCCGCTCAGTAGTGGGATCGCGCCTGTGAATAGACGCTGTAGTGCAGCCTGAGTAATACAGCGGGACCCAGTCTTTTTACACTCACCCACAAACTACTGGCACAACACACACACTCACACATCACATCTTTACACCACACAACAGCTTCACCACTGCTCCTTTATCTTCTTATTCCCTCACAAACAGCTGCTCTCACTGTCCTACACCACCTCCACCTGGAGGACAGCACCAACTACATCAACCACTCTCACTGCTTCCCATCATGTCCTGCAACTGCTGTTAAGGTCAAACTGACAACTTGGTGGATAAAGCCAGTGTCTTCAGGCTGCACATTTTGTACATTTAGAGTCACTGTTTTGCAGGAAGTCTAAGTCAATACTGAACTTGTTCTTTAGTGAATCTTTGTAGTATGAAACACCAGTATTTTTTGCTGCCAATCCACTCCAGTCCTTTCCCTGCAGAATGTCTGATCAACGTTAAACCCAGAGGCTGTACAGGTCAGAAATATGGGGTTCACCAGAAGTCTTGATTCAGTAATAGTCTGACCATCAGCACCTGTTGACACAAATTACAAAATAGTCACCTTTAATCTGACAACAGGTCCATCTCAAAACCTTTCAGTATTTTCCAGTCCTGTCCTATTGTCCATCTAGTTCCCTGGCCATGACATAAACCATTCATGGCAGGTGTCGCTGAGAAGTTGTAGCTAAGAAACAATATAAGAGATGTAGCCAAAGATAGTCTATGGTTCGGACCGTGGTTCAGTTTGTTCTGTCTGCGTGTCAGTGAATAAATCATGCAGCATAACTTCTGTTGTCTGCTGTGACTCTGAGTACTTTTGGAAGACGTTTTATTACATATTGGAGAAGAACCTTTTCACTGACCTGGCCCCATTGTCACAAGAGCATTTGTGTGGACAAATGAAAAAGACAATGAAATCTACGTTTGACAGACTTTATTTTATTGTTTACTAATAAAAATCAATATATTTTCAACAAAAGTGGGATAGTTATGGCAGAAATTATTTTCATTTTTTGTGTTTGCTTTTCAATGTTTTGAGATTTGCATAAACATACACATAAAACAACATGAAAAGGAAAAGATAAATATGATTTTCATAGTTCTGTGACTGCAGTCTTTAAAGACTGTGTGAAAAATATCTATTCCAATATTTGTTTATGGTTTCCTGGTATGGTATCATTACATTTTCAACATTAAAATGTTTTTTTTATGAAGAATTAATTGCATTATGTTCAGGTGATGGCATCTAATGAATACTGTAGGATTTTGTACGGCTGCTCAACCAACATAATTCACTGTGGCTCTCGAGCACAACAGCAGAATCTTGAGTTTTCAGACTGTTCATCTGCAGATACAGCTGCTCTCTGCTGTTGTCTCTGGAGATGGTGAAACGGCCTTGGACTGACTGAGAATACCAAGTGCTGCTACCACCACCACTACTGATAGTAGCAATCCACTCCAGTCCCTTTCCAGGAGCCTGTCTGATCCAGGCCATGTAATTGCTACTGAATGACAATCCAGACGTTGTACAGGTCAGTTTGTGGGATTCTCCAGGCCTTTTAACTGCTGGTTCAGATTCTGTCAGAGTCTGACCATCAACACCTGTTAAACATAATGAAGTAAATCAACTTAAACTGCAACATGTTAAGGATAAATTATGATCATTGAAAAGTCTCAACCTGCCCAGCAGACAGTTAAAAGCAGCAGTCCTGTCCTATAGTCCATCATGTTAAACTGTGTGTTCACTGTTCTCTGTGATGATCTTTGCAGACAGATAAGTAGAACAGAACATCTGAGTTTTGCATTAACTCCTCCTCACTGGGAGGATACAACTATATTGGACCTGAGTGTGAAAGTATCCATCTAACACATATTACATAAAATTATAGCAATGGTGTACAGGGATTGGGCCCTGTGAAAGGTTATAACTTAATCTCAGAAAAGTTGTCAACAGATTACCATTAATATGTTATATTATTAATTAGTGCAAATTGATTGGCTGAAAACAACAAACCTTATTGGATCTTAAGTGTTGACAACAGTCCTTGTCTGCCCTCTAGAGCCTTTTAACATTCAAAAAGCTGCTGGACACATCTTGAGTAAAAGTGAAACAATTTTGAAATGACAATAATAGCAATAACCCACTCCAATCCTTTTCCAAGAGTCTGTCTGTTCAAGAGAAATGGGCGTGCGATTACTTTTTGTGGAGCTAAATGCTACTGCTGCCTGTCTCATTTGAAAATACTTCCGAAGTCGGCTTCAGAAAGGCCTGTCCATGCAACAAACTTCATTTTAACAAGCAAAAAGAGAACGTGATGCAGCAGTTGAGGACAGCTCTGTGCTGAGTGAGCTAACAACAAAAGCTGGAAAAACATTCACTGAAAACTCCAGCCTGTCTGCAAACACAGTAAGGGAGAGCATCACAGATTGTGTGGCATTGAGTGGTGGCATTAGTTCAGAGAAAGCCAGTCCAGCTATTACTATGTATTGCTTTATTCAGCAGCAGGAATTGTGAAGTGAATGTCTGAAATTTCAACATGTTATTACAGTTGTAGTAAAATGCATAAACTACATCAGATCCAGACACAACTTGTTTCTTGCTTTTTGGAGGAAATTGAAGCAGTTTATGGTGACGTCCTAAACTTCACAGAGGTTCACTGGCTGAGCAGGGCTGATGTTCTCAAGAGGTTTTTTTGATCTAAGAGACGAAATCAAAGCTTTCACTAAGGAGGGAAGACTGCATGTTTCTGAGACTGATTTTGCCAAGTGCATTTTTAGCTGCCATCACACATGAGCTCATCATACTCATTCTGAAACTGCAGGGTCCAAATCAACTTGTCACTGTGGCTTTTGACAGTGTCACTGACAGAAACCATAGCCACTTCTGAACATACAAGGCTCTTGTGGATTAGGGAACTTCATTCATTTGATGCTATTACAAGATTACAGCAGGAATTTAACAACCAATTTTCTGTCTCTAAGTCTCAGAGTGTCACTTTCTAGGTGTTTCCAGATTATTTCTCTTGTAATGTGGGCAGTTTCCCAACTGAGCCACAAATGGAGCTGAGCTATATGAACAAAATCTTCCTAAAATAGGCTACTGCATATAGTTTTAGTTTTTATTGTTGAAAAATTAAATTGCAGTTTTTTTTATTCATTTATTTTTGTTTGTGCTTTGGCTACAACTTCAAACATCCTTCATGTAGAGAGGTCAAATTAATATCATATGTGAAATGTGATAACTGGCAAATGTTTTATTGTGAATTATTAAATGAGAAAATTAGCAATGTATGCAGGTTGTTGCTATTAAATGGTTGGTGTGCAGAGAAGGTGCTGCTGGACTTAGTCATCAAACGGACACATTCATAATCAGACCCACATGCAATAGAGCAATGGAACTTACAGAAATTATGTTCATTGTTGGTGCTCACGGAGTCACCAAAGTTAAATCCGGAGGCTGTACAGGTCAGCATATGGGATTCTCCAGGGGTTTTAACCATTGGTCCAGATTCTGTAAGAGTCTGACTGACCAACAGCACCTGTCAACACAAATTACAAAATAGTGTCGTCCTGTATCAAGGGTTTGAGATTTGCTTAAAAAAACACATAAAACAACATTATAAGGCTAAGTACAACATATGATTTTATATAGTTCTGTGACTGCAGTGTTTATCTTTTCCCAATAAAATTTTTATTTTATAAAGCATTTATTTCATTATGTTCAGGTGATGGCATCTAATGAATAGTGTAGGTTACAGCTGCTCAACAAACTTCAGTCACTGTGGCCTTCGAGCACAATAATAAACAGCAGAATCTTCCGTTTTCAGACTGTTCATCTGCAGATACAGCTGCTCTCTGCTGTTGTCTCTGGAGATGGTAAACCGGCCTTGGACTGACTGAGAGTAGTAGATGCTGCTACTATCACTATTAATGTAAGAAATCCACTCCAGTCTATTTCCAGGAGCCTGTCTGATCCAGACCATTGAATAGCTGCTGAATGACAATCCAGATGTTGTACATGTCAATTTGTGGGATTCTCCAGGCCTTTTTACTGCTGGATCAGATTCTGAGCATGAACACCTGTTAAACATAATGAAGTAAATAAATCAACTTAAACTGCAACATGTTAAAGACAAGTTATGATCAGTAAAAAGTCTCAACCTGCCCAGCAGACAGTTAAAAGCAGCAGTCCTGTCCTATAGTCCATCATGTTAAACTGTGTGTTCACTGTTCTCTGTGATGATCTTTGCAGACAGATAAGTAGAACAGAACATCTGAGTTTTGCATTAACTCCTCCTCACTAGGAGGATACAACTACATTGGACCTGAATCTCAATTTCATGATCGGTGAAACTAGAATGAACATTACCTCATCAGGCAACATATCCAGCAAATGAGAAATAAAATTATATTAAACTATAACTCATTACATTTAAGCAAACATCAGTGAGGCAATGGTACACAGCACTAGGGGATTGGGCACTATGAAAGGTGTTTGTAACTAAGGTCAGAAAAGTTGTCAACAGATTACTATTAATAATGATCTAACATTAATATGTATTAATTCATTGGCTGAAAACAACAATTTTCCTTGGATCTTACTGGGTTAAGTGTTAATAATATATGGCCTAATATATGAGGATTTGGGTTTGTAAGGTTTGTAAGAAAGTGATCAACAAAGGACTATAGGGACACTAGTGGCCTAAACAGTCAACTTATGGATGTACAGGAATATCCTGTAAGAGGGTCCTGTGATGTATAAGTAAAAGGGTTGGAGAGATGCAGGGCAGGAGACATTTTGCATGGTTGAGGTGTGAAGAGATAAGTTGTCACACTATAACCAGATATACTACATGATATCTTCATAATCTTCCCAGGTTTTTTCACCTCAGAGGGAAACTGATCAAAGTTAATCTGACTCCAAGCTCCTGTAAATAACATAATGGTAATCACAGTTCAAAATATTAAAGTTTAAATTTGATATTTTATTGATCTTTTTAACATGATTAATAACTGGAAATAATAAACTCCACGTAATCATGCTTTGCAATTCACTGAATAATTGTAAATAAACTAATATCTTAATAAATTATTTTTTTAGTATTTTTAAAAAGGGAAATAAATGGCAAGTCATACTGAAAATACCAAATGTTTCCACCCATAGTGGTAAAAAGAGAAGGTAGTTTTTCTATGACTGCTGATTGATTGATATGATTGCTGCCTCTCACAGTGTCACATCGGGGATGTACAGTATTGTTCAAAATAATAGCAGTACAATGTGACTAACCAGAATAATCCAGGTTTTTAGTATATTTTTTATTGCTACATGGCAAACAAGTTAGCAGTAGGTGCAGTAGATTCTCAGAAAACAAACAAGACCCAGCATTCATGATATGCACGCTCTTAAGGCTGTGCAATTGGGCAATTAGTTGAAAGGGTTGTGTTAAAAAAAATAGCAGTTTGGCATTCAATCAGTGAGGTCATCAATTTTGTGAAAAAACAGGTGTGACTCAGGTGGCCCCTATTTAAGGATGAAGCCAGCACTTGTTGAACATGCATTTGAAAGCCTGAGGAAAATGGGTCGTTCAAGACATTGTTCAGAAGAACAGTGTACTTTGATTAAAAAGTTGATTGGAGAGGGGAAAACCTATAAAGAGGTGCAAAAAATTATAGGCTGTTCAGCTAAAATGATCTCCAGTGCCCTAAAATGGAGAGCAAAACCAGAGCGACGTGGAAGAAAACGGAAGACAACCATCAAAATGGATCGAAAAATAACCAGAATGGCAAAGGCTCAGCCAATGATCAGCTCCAGGATGCTCAAAGACAGTCTGGAGTTACCTTTAAGTACTGTGACAGTTAGAAGACGTCTGTGTAAAGCTAATCTATTTTCAAGAATCCCCCGCAAAGTCCCTCTGTTAAAAAAAAGGCATGTGCAGAAGAGGTTACAATTTGCCAAAGAACACATCAACTGGCCTAAAGAGAAATGGAGGAACATTTTGTGGACTGATGAGAGTAAAATTGTTCTTTTTGGGTCCAAGGGCCACAGACAGTTTGAAGTCAGTCTGAATTCAAGCCACAGTACACAGTGAAGACAGTGAAGCATGGTGGTGCAAGCATCATGATATGGGCATGTTTCTCCTACTATGGTGTTGGGCCTATTTATCGCATACCAGGGATCATGGATCAGTTTGCATATGTCAAAATACTTGAAGAGGTCATGTTGCCTTATGCTGAAGAGGACATGCCCGTTGTTTCAACAAGACAATGACCCCAAACACACTAGTAAACGAGCAAAGTCTTGGTTCCAAACCAACAAAATGAATGTTATGGAGTGGCCAGCCCAATCCCCGGACCTTAATCCAACCGAGAACTTGTGGGGTGATATCAAAAATGCTGTTTCTGAAGCAAAACCAAGAAATGTAAATGAATTGTGGAATGTTGTTAAAGAGTCATAGAGTGGAATAACAGCTGAAAGGTGCCACAGGTTGGTTGACTCCATGCCACACAGATGTGAAGAAGTTATAAAAAACTGTGGTCATACAACTAAATATAAGTTTAGTGATTCACAGGATTTCTAAATCCTAGAAACAAAAACGTTTGTACAAAATAGTTTTGAGTTTGTACAGTCAACGGCAGACACTGCTATTTTTTTGAACACACCCCTTTCAACTAATTGCTTAATTGCACAGCCTTAAGAGCGTGCATATCATGAATGCTGGGTCTTGCTTGTTTTGTTTTTTCTACTGCACCTACTGGTAACTTGTTTGCCATGTAGCAATAAAATATATACTAAAAACCTGGATAATTCTGGTTAGTCACATTTTACTGCTATTATTTTAAACAATACTGTATGTATGTGTGTGTGTGTGTATATATATATATATATATATGTGTGTATATGCTACTGCGTAACGAGAATACTGCTGTTAAAAATCACCTCATTTGTTTAAAGAATTTGCAAACCAAATGTTATTAATCTTTTGTTTATATATCAGTACTTTAAAATAAAGTAAAATTTAAATAAAAGTGCGCAATACACTACTTTTATAATCGCATAATGCAATTAATCATATTTTAATCTTTGCCCAGCACTAATAGACATATTTTGCAGACGGCACTTTCATGTTTGTGTCTATCTTTCCTAATACAGAAATGAGGATCTTTATGGACCTTGCTATGTGCACTGGTGCACAGTCATGTTGGAAGGGGCCAGCTCCAAACTGTTCCAACAAAGTGGAACAGTAAACTACTGGAGGCAACTGAAAGTCATACAGGTAGATAGATTTATCTATCTAAAAGTCCTGTACATAAAAGACTACCACCTTGCTATACAATTAAGTTGTCAAGAATAAAAGCACAATAAAGCTAGGAGCTTGTTTCGAATGTGGTGCTCTCAAGAAAAAAATGTGAAAATGATAGCAGATGTTAAGCGTAGCAAGATAGGTCAAGAGCGCACGCACACACGCACACATACACATACACACAGCTTTTAGACAACTATTCAACCATAATTGTTTTAGTGATAATTTAGAGCCAAGGTAAGAAATGCATTAAAAAACAGGTGTCATATACTTTATAAATTTAAGGATAATTCTTCTCTTCCCCATGGGAAATTTGATATTCTGAAAGTGTGCCAAAATGAGCTTGAGGAGACATTTAACAATAACTCTAATTAACTTATTTTGAGAAGTTTGCAACCTGGTTTTAATAAGTTAAGCTAAAGTGTTTTATCAAAATACAGCAGCAAAGCTGCCAGAATAATTAGTGTTGGACTTTCCAGCAGATCTGCTTTTCTGGATAAAAATGTTGTCTTTTGATATTGATAATTTTGCTGAGTAATCTGAAAATAACCTACAATACAATAACCAGAGTCTTCCAGTTTCGAAGGGAGATATATGTATGCATCATCAGCCTAATAGTGAAACTGCATGACTGCAAAAAACAAAGCCAAGAGGAAGCATATATAAAGTAACTAAAATGGCCCTGGAATGGAACCCTGAGGTACTCTCCAGGTAATGTGGGAAGTAGGGGAGGATAAACTCACAATTTTAACAGAAAAGATGCCAACCTGATTCTTAAGAAAATGTAGAAGAATGCAATGGCCCACTATGTCAAAAGCAATGCAAAGGTGTAACAGAATTAAAATGGCCCACGGTCCTAAGGCTGGACTGAAATTTTTCAAAAATACTATTTAAATAATGCTGTACTTGCTGCACTATGGACAAAAATGGAAGCTAGGAAATGGGACAGAAATTATTTAAGGCTGATATATAATGGACATTTTAATAAGAGGTTGGACTATGGCATGTTTAAAGCAAGAAGGAATGATTCCATTTGTAAGACTACTATTTATACGCAAGGAAGGTTCACTAGTTTCTAGTACTAATAGTACTAATTGCGTATTTCAAAGAGCTAGGCAGTTGGCATTACCTGTTGAGCCGCGGGTGTTGAAAAGTCAAAGGATGGAGAAATGAGAGATTTGTAAAAATTCAAGGCTAGCTTAAAGTCTATTTTCAGAAAGAAAAAAAAAACAGAAGCCAAGCTTTAAAGAAATTAATTGAAAAAAAGCTCTAAAATCTCTGAGGGAAAATGGAAACCAATGAAGGAATACTGGAGGGAAAGTGAGATGAGAGCAAAATGATTAAATGCAACTCTGTTCTTGAAAAGGCCCTACAGATATCAACCAGTCACAGTTATATTATGTAATTAATTGTTAATGGCAACTTTAAGAGCCTTGGTCCCTGCTAGAATTTGTAAGCAGCAATGGGTTACTGTTACAGCATGATTTATTTAAAACCTGCCACTCTGACACAAGGCAAAAAAAATCCAACATATACAGATACATGACTAGTGGGAACCATTACATTTTTTACTCCAATAAATATGGATGTCTAATGTCATAAAGAAATGTCAAATTCTTAAAAAATATATATGTTCTGTGTTTTTTCCTTGATCAGCAGTTGAATCTCATCAGGTAAATGTCCTTGTTTCTGGGAAGGCTATTATCAACAGATAACAGGGACTGCAAATCCGAATAACCATTAATTAAAAGGTGCAATGCAATAAGTGACTGTGAAAACGCACAAAGTAACATCAGGGGGAGTTAAAATGATATACATGGGTGTAGTCTCTAAACACTGTCAAGCTTTGAGAGAAAATTATGAAAAATTATGCATGTTCTGCAGAACTTACAGGTGTAGTGTACTAAACATTACATTACAAATATATAAAACAGTTCGATGAACAATATGATACACCTGTACAGTATGTCATCAACTGACTGAAGCATCAACATCATCAGCAATAGCAATAAAGGACTAGTATTATTAAAGACACTATAACTAATTTCAGATGGCTTTGTTTAAACAGAAACATATTCAAAGACTGTGGCCAGTCCTTGCCCCTCCCACACAGTTTCTGCAACTATTTCACTTGCCATGTATGCCTCTCTACATTCTCATGTGGAAAGCTACCATTAGCTGTTTGTTGACAGTGCCTTTATACAGTAGCATTGTAGTGACATAAGCTGGTTTCAGGGATGCACACCCAGACATTATTCGGGTGAGATGTGTGTGAGAATGCAAATGTGTAAATCAGATAGCCTGGGGGTTACTTGGGCTTTATCCGAGCCCCTCGGTAATTTCAAGTAAAAAATTCCAGCTGTTAATGGCACTTCATGAAAAGTCAGGAGATCATCATTGTCATTAGGATTCACACTGCAATATGGGCCATGAATGTCTATGCAAAATTTACTGGCAATCCATCTGTGTGGACCAGCATTCTAATTAGCAAAGTGACGTCACTATCTCTGGAGCAACACTTGCTTGTGAGGTTAAAAATACTAAATGCAAACCACCACTAATTTAAAAATCTCAGTGGGGTTCAGCCGTTTACTCAGTAACTGTCCAATTTATGTAAATCGTGCTGAGTGGTGGGGCAGCGCAGCCAATAGGAACAGCAACAAAGACATTTAAATCCCAGGAGGGAGTGACGGTCACCAGGTGGCAACGGTGTAGTACGTTCACGTGGCAGCCGTCTGTGTGATAAGAGAGCTCATTTAATTTTCTCTGTGTGCTGGCAGTCTGGTGTGAGGAAGGTGTGTATGCGAAAATGAATCTAAGTGAAATAATAAGGCAAGTATGCTTTGTGTCCAGCTATTGTGTGTTCTTCTGGATGTATTA
>OMLM01018099.1:0-15135 GCA_900302695.1 Helostoma temminkii | reverse complement strand
AAGGTTGTTGGTGTGGTTGCTACTGACTTAGTTCTTATCATGGATCTTATGATTAGTCACGTTTTCCATTAGCTTTTGGCATCAACCTCTCCCTCTTGAGCTCTCTTTCTCTGGGCAGGATGTTATGGGAAAGGCTGAAGTGATAAGGGCAACACGTCCCCAACATTTACCATCTGTCCCTCTCTGGCCCTACACCATCAACCCCCCTCCACATCTATTCTCTGCCTAGGGATCAGACCTCTCACAGGTCTTGATGAATCACACTGCTCCTCTTCCAACCTCGTGGTCCCCTAAGGTCCTCAGCACCCCTGTCGCCCGATTCCCATACGTCTTTGCCTTCTCCCCATCTCCCTCTTCTCCTCTCCCTCTCATCTACTCTCTTTTTTTTCTTGCAATGCTTCTTCCTGCTCACCACCAGCCCTCCCTCCTCCTTCTCCTCCCCAGGGCTCAGCAGGGCTGGCATCCACCCAGGGTCCCACCATTTCCTCCACATCTGATATAATCAGGACAGAAAAGAGCTGAGAACATTCTTTTCTCATGATTCTTAAGTGGCACCAGCAGCACTATGGGCTGACTGGCTGGCTCCTTGGCCAACTGGCTGGTTGGATGACTGGATGACTGGCTGGCCCTGGAAAAGAAGAGACCTGAGGAGCATAACTTAGCCACTGACTTTCCCTTTATATACATCACTGATCTGTGGTTACAGAACTGGGATATTTCAAAAAGGCATCTGTATGAAATGATAGCAGAAATATGCTTAATGTAACAAATCTTTTTCTGTGTCTGTACACTGCATTATCTACAAGCAAACAATAGAATAATACATTTTTAAATGTGCTGATCTAAAACCATCCACATTTATGTTAATAAAACGTATTGTGGAGCTTGGCTAAAGTAATTTTCCTATCATATAGCTTCTTTTCTTGTTTTGCTAAAAAAATGTACAGGATCTCCCCAGAAATGTTGCTGAAGCACACCACTATCTATATGTCATAGCATCAAGACATCCCTATCAGAGGCCAAGCCTGAACCAACAATAAAGTAAACCCAATGATAAAAGACTGTTGCATGTGTGCAGTGCTCAGCAAACTTCTACACTGACATTTGAAGAACTATTCTGTGCTGGGTTGTTGCATAATACAGTTCCCTGTTGGCACTGGTTTCAGCAGTTCTGTGCAGTGATACATGCATTGATGCTTTACTCACCTTTTTGATGTTGTCTGTCTCGCTTTTAAGGATTCAATAGAATTACCTGTTAGCTGTGTTCTTGTGACAACAACATACTGTTAGCATCAGGTAGAATCTGAATCAAGCTTTGGATTTATCTCCATTACTCCTTCTCCGCCATCCACTCGTTTTAGGTTTTCCCTCTGTGAAACTTTCCAGTGCCTCTGACCCTTCAGTTTTTCTCAGTCTGCCTCATCTTTCTGCTGCTGACAGAGCCTAAACCAACCTGTTCAAATGGAGGAGCATTTTGTACTTCACCTTTCACTGCGCACACACACACACATAAATGCATGGAGGCATACACTATTGATGACATGCAATAGTCTGTCATGGAGGAGAGAGAGAACTCTCTGCTTCATGCTAGACAGACAGGGAGACAGTGGATGACAAGGAGACCTGAGGAAGGAAGGAGAGGGTGAGAAAAAAGAATTGTAGAAAATGGAGGAGCAGGGACTTGAGGCATGGGGTGGGTTTAGGGTGGCACTGACCCAGGACATCAGCTATGGTGACAGCAGAGACAGAGGTACCAGGCTGTGCTTGTAGTAGTGACTGACAATAAATGCAGATCCTATTCAAAGCTGCACTGCATGGGGCAGGGATGTCTGCTCACATCGTAAAGGGTTGACATATTTGATTTTGTGTGTATTATGTGTAGATGTATGTGCAGTAGTGAGTGACTGACTTTGATTTACATGTGTATGCATGTGGGTGTGTGTGTGTGTGTGTGTGTGTGTAAGGGGCGGCTCTAAGGCCTCTAAGGAGGATGAAGATGAGCCACTGACTTCCTGGGCTCCGGGCCAGGACAAAATCATTCAACTATGATGTACACAGACTGTACAACAGAGGGGATTAGCACTCCCAATATCTGCTATAGAAATATAATGCATAATATTTCTTTTTTTCCCTGTGGAAAGGTATGAGCAGGATTATACTATTGTATGAAATGATGGAAAAATATTTGTAGAATATTACATTGCATTGTCTTGGAAACAAAGGTACCCAGAACGGAAGAAGAAAAACAATTTACTTAATAATTCTTTTTATCAGAAATTGGCAAATTTTTGTATTTACGAAGCCCGGATGCCATTTTATAATCCCTGTTCCTCTGACAATCAGCAGAGAACTGGAGGGGAGTTTTAACTAAGTGAATTAAAGCTCAGCCTAGCTCTGGCAGATGGGACACACATTTTCTTAGTGGAGACTTTCTGGCAAGATCATGAACAACGCAGCAAAAATAACAGCTCTTGCTGCTTCTACCTGCTGTTGTCCTGTGTGACTCCAGATCAAGTGCAGGTTGGTGGTCTAGAACATTTACATATCTCCCTTTAAATATATCCATCGGATAAGAAAAGCACCCAGTCCCCAAGTGGGGATGTGATCATTCATTTAGTATATTTTGAGCTGCCAGACAGATAGCATGCTGTGAAGACATTTGTAAGCATGTCCTTGCAGGCCTTGATAGATGGACTGTCTCTCTGTGCCTCAGCCCAAGAGGAAACATTTGTTATTGTCCCTCCAAATATTCTGCCTTATTAAACGAAGAAGCAGCATGACTTGACTGTGCAAAAACAGATCTGCCAGTTTTCAAGTTCATAAGTTGAGTTTTAAGTTATTAGACACAATTGACACATTGAGGCAACTTTTATTATACTTGAATCAAAACCACATCAACTCTGAACCTGACAAGTCAAATTTTAAAAATGTAAAGTCCAAGTCCAGTCCAATCCAGGCCTTCGAGACAAGTAGGAGACAAACTTCAAGTTACTGAATCAGACAGTTTAATCATGTCTCATTTATATGAGGCAAGTCTTTGTCAAGACTAAGAATATTTAAGGCAAGTCCATATAAGTGTCATGTAAGCCCAAGTCCATGCATAAATTCTATTAGCCATTTCCTGTTAAGCGTCGCAGGGTGCTGGAGGCCGTCTGAGCTGAGGCAGGGTACACCCTGGACAGGTCAGCACTCCATCACAGGGCTGACATACAGAGACAGACGGAATTACATCTATGGGCAATGTAGAGTCCCAAAAAAATCTAGACTCAAGTCACGTAGATGCCTTTGAATTGAACTTTGAAGATCTGACTTATTCAAGCCAATTCTCAAGTCATCTGAAAGAAGCCTCAAAGCCATCAAGACAATAGACAATTACCTAAGTATCAATTCACTTCACATCAGTTCATTCCACATCAAGTCTCAAATGTCTGAGACTTCAGATCAAGTCTCCAGTCATTTGTGTAAGCCAGAAACATGTCCAGGCCAAGTCTCCAGGACAAGACATCTGACACAAATACAAGTCAAGTTCCAAGATGGGTAGAGCAAATATTAAGCATTAAAAACATTTGTCACATTATGACACACCATTAACATTTTAATTTCTAACTGCATTATTAATGCTTATAGAGAGAGACGAATAGCTTTGCACATTTCATTGAGCCTGTAACCACAATCAGCGTGCACTCAGCACCTGATTTAGTAAGAAAGCAGCTCATTACAAAGTCAGACCCTGGACTGTGTCTGGTACTGAACCTTCAAGATGCACTTAGCTAGAGTAGTGAGCTCATAGGTACACCTCAGAAGTGGAATGTTAATGTGATGACTAAATTCAAAGAAATAATCTTGTGGATTAATGTGGTCATGGTTACACTTCTTTCTTTCTTTCTTTGGCTTTTTCTCACTTGAGTAAAACAGTTATTGTAACTATTATAAAAATATTCAAACCACAATTCTTCATTCACTATTCGGTTATATGACAGTAGTTAGATATTCTGTTCATCACTGACGGACTAATGGCTTTATTTTTGCTTTTAATAATCACGTTGTATCTGATAATTTGGCTTGTGGCTGGTGATTCCCATCTGTGCTGTGTTCACTTCTCCTTTTTCAGACACAAAATTGACAGTCGCAAAAGCAGTATCTCAGTGGATCCAATAGAATATATAATCATCCACTGCTGACATGTCTCCTTCTATTATATGCACATTTCCCCCATACCATACAGCATCTTTGTATCAGTTAACAATGTCAGTTTCCCAAATGCATTTTAAAGAAACCATTATGGTGCCACAACAGTATAATAAATTATTAGCACTTTAGATGTTGCTTAATTGCCTTGCTCTCTTTCCTATTTAAATATTTGATGAAAATGTAAAGCTATAAAATGAAGACTTACAGTATATGTGCACCACTCTCATTATTGATGTGCCACAGTATTGACTGTAGTCAGACGGTAGTAAACGTGTAATAAAAAACAATCTTCCCACCTGATTTCCGATCATCTGTCTCACGCACAGATGTGGACAGTAAACACATCTCTCTTCAGATCCTGAATAATTCAGCCATATTGTAAAGGACACAAGCAGCTGGGTGTCTGTGGCAGAGCTGCGGATTGGAGGAACCTCCCACTGGAAGGTCAGAGTTTAAGTTGGTCGGCTGTGTTTGTGACACTATACATTTTTAAGTGGACCTCACAGGGGTTGAAGTGCCACATGAGTGATAGCACCTGTTAATATTTTATGGGGTGGGTGGTAGTGAGACAACGTATGGCCATATTGTAGATGTGGAATCATGTGCAGCACAGCACTTATGTCAGCCTGCAAGCACTTTTAATGGGGTACAAAGCTTAATTGGTGGGCAGCCATGAGAGGCCCGTAAAAACAGCTATAAAAGTAATAATAGCTTAGAAGAGGACAGATGAACAAAGAACCTGAATCAGTAATGAGAGGACTGAATATTCTGTTGCTGCCATCAGGTGGGAAATCATCAGCCTCAATATGTAATCATTCTAAGGTAAAAGAGTTCCTCTGCCTATAAAACACCATACAGTGGATCCCAAAGGGCACTGTGGATGCTGTGCTTGATTATTCTACAAGCATGAACAAAGACAAGGTTTAAATTGCACACAGAAGTGAGATAATAACTGATACACCACATCAAAGCTGGTCATTTCAACCCATTATTTTTCAGTCTGCTAAATAACTAATATCCAACAGAGCAATCATCAAGTTTAATCTTCGACAAAATATGAGATCTTGTGGTGCAACATTCAGCAAACAATAATCTTTCTGTAACTTCACCTAAAGTGCCTAAAACACACACTCTCTGGAGTTAAACTCTGCACATCATCTATCTCCTACTTACTTGTCTGTGAATGAATGGGTGCTTCATTCATTCCAGAATTATATGTTGAATTTTTCTGCTAGTGATACATTGGGCAGGGGTGCTCTAGTGGCTGTGGAATGAGCTGTTCACAACAGACGTCCTAGGAATCAGTCTGAGTTGAAGAGGTTCTGTCAGGATAAATGGTCCAAAGTTCCTCCTGGGTGTTGTGCAGGTCTAATCCACAGCTACAGGAAGTGTTTGGCA
This sequence comes from Helostoma temminkii, assembly GCA_900302695.1. Taxonomy (NCBI): domain Eukaryota; kingdom Metazoa; phylum Chordata; class Actinopteri; order Anabantiformes; family Helostomatidae; genus Helostoma; species Helostoma temminkii. The sequence continues at coordinate 9,546 of OMLM01018099.1, read as the reverse complement.
GAGGTTACTGTTGCCACATGTGTTTCAACCAGTTATTAAGACACGGTTTTACTTAGTTTTTCCACCATCACTCTGTATGGTTAATTTTCTGACTGTCTGTGTTTTATCAGCTTAGAAATATTGTTGATGTTTATGTTTATGGTGAAAATCAGATCCCATTTTGTGACGCTTCATGATCGCTGTGTCAGCTCACCAGTATGGTTTTGGTTCAGTATGGTTGGTTTAGTGCCCATTAGATATACTATATATGTGTTACAATCCACACAGCAATAACACAGATACAATAACATATTGCAATTTGTATAAAGACTGTAGTACATACTGAAGGCTACACAGCTAGCACAGAGATGTGACTGGACTGTAAAGGGAGTTCATTGGGCTGGTTTTGATGCCTACTTTACATCAGCCATATTCATTGACTGATCAGAAATAACTTTCACAAAAACTCCAGTGAGAGTCAATGTATTATTAGTGAACACGCAGACCTAATTTCAATCATCAACCACAGGTTCTACTTGTGATGAAATATTCTGAACTGATACTGTAGTTTTCAGCAACCTTTGTGTCTTGTGTCTCTTACTTTAAGGTGAACAATCCAGATTCAGCGTTAGAACAAGCTCCCTTGCGTATCCAACACTTATCTCAAACATGCTGAAAATTTGGTGTTAGAAACCATCAAACTCCCAATTATCAAACTCACACAGACAAGCCAAGGAAATGTGGGGGTAGATGCAGCTGTCAGTTAATTGGTGGGATTACAGTGTTTGCTCATTATCACATCCTAACACTGCTGATGAAAGGGAGAACTGGAGTAAAGCTGCGGTGGGGAACTTGTTTTATTGCACATCTCTCAAAGAGACTGCAATAGAATGTAATTGGTGTTATAATTAAAAGTGACTTTGTCAACACCGTCACTTTTAACCATCGTCTTCAGTCAGGTTTTCATTTTGAGATCTTATCACACTTCCTTTCATTGCTACAGACTGCATGCTTTTGGAGATATTGTCTTTTATATCGCTAGTAAGTTTGTCTTGAGTTTGTATCGTTGTCTCCGACTGAGTCATACATTTTTAACACATTCTGTTCCTGCTTCGACTTTTTCCCTCTGAACCAGTCTTTGTTCACCATGAATGTATATGAGTTCACATATGAATGGATAAAAAGCTTATTTAAGTATATTAAGTATATTTAAATGTATATCATCTCTTCAAGCTTAAACCTCAATCACCAATCAATATATCATCAATATGATGCTGTATATCATTACCAGCTGACACTACTGTAAACACACTTTCTTTACCACTTTTTTATTTTTTGCATGGGCAGCAAATATCAGTTGTTCATTAGTTCACCTTCTAGTATTAGTTTGCCGTACACTTTAACAACCACTACAGCTCCATCAATAAGAAGCAGAAAATTGTTCCATTGTGTGAATAATGAAATGAAATTAAATGAAAATAAGGCAACTTGTGATCTAATCCAGTAAATGGCAACCTAATAGCCATTGTAATGTGGCCATTCAGCAGCACACTATTGTCAGTTCCAAAGAGTTTTGCACTTGAATGAAAACTCAGATCAAACCCATTTATATCTGAGGTCATCGGCAGTAACAGGGAATGGACTGAGACAATGTAGTGAATTAATATTAATGAGCTCAGGTCAGCACCCTTGTAATAATTACACTTTGGACATTAGACCACACTTTGACCATGTTCCCCCTTTAAACCTATTTGCATGCATAATGTGGGATTTGAATAAGAGGTCATCATTTATTAATGCTGACATTTATATTTATGACCAGTGTGCTTTCGTGGCATAGGGACGATGTTGCCATTTGGTCAGAACTTTGACGGGTCTGAGTGGGGAAAGGGGCTTGTGTAGGGCTGGGGGTCCTCCATCACAGTGCACACTCCTGGAAAATGTGCAGTGTATTTCCTGCAGCATGGCAACAGTATTACAAGTCAGATTTGATCAGTCTCCATGGCCCAAATAGCAAATTAACAATGAGCATTATATTGTAAAGTGTTAGATGACAGATTTAGTCTTATTTAATTTTATTAGTTGAGCTGTTTAAATTATTGACTGATAGTGGGTAATAAATGTTTGGCCCGCATTAGCGATATAATAAAAGTAGTGTTGATTTAGCTCAAAAATCTCATGTGTTCAGGCTTCTTAGCGCTTGAGGAATTCACTGCTAAGATGATATACTGGGCAAAGTACTGAGACATAAAGCCATCTGCTTTGACTATATTTATGGTATGATCTGTCCTACTTCATTCAACACAAAATCTAGAACTCAACCACCCCCGAGATACTGGGAAAGAGAGATAGAGAGAGGGAGAGAAAGAGATATCACACTGAGTAAAAGTTTGTTTATTTATCAAGGTCTGTCAGTGTCGAAGATGCAAAAACTGCACTGAGACAACTTTCCAGCATCAACTGTCATCATCCCCCAGGGCGATTTTCTTCTCTGAATCACACGGGAAGAGCTTGTGAAGCTTGTGTATTCACATTATGCTGATCAAGTTAAAGGTGGGACATCATGGGTAAAAACCATCTATCATATCTGACTCCAACAGAATTACACAACAATGTCCAACATGAGTGACACTAGCACAAACGGGAAGGAGCATATCTAAAGCATGACTTGGGGTGTTCAGGATCTAACTGACTAATGCTGCCCTCCTTGGGACAAAGGTCTTTAAGAAGGAAGAGATTCACTGTGCAATCTAGAACTAAATCCATAGGCTTCAGGAAACAGAGCTGTACCCCAGAGAAATATTACATGCATGAAGATTTTCTTCTGAAAGATTTTTACTCTTCATTTTCCAATTCCTGGTGGGTCCTTGGTCTATTTAAAACCTTTTGAAATATCACACAGAAAGTGTTTCACCTGCTGAACTTCTGCTTTGCAATCTGAAGAAGAATGTGCCTTTTGTAATAAAGACGTGGTTTATTGTCATTATGTTGTGGTCGTCTGTGTGAGTTACTGTGCTAAACTGATCCTGTATGGTGCGATAGGAGGAAGCGCTGAATAAAGAAACAATAAAGTGAGGACAGAGGAAGGGTACAAAGTACAGCCTGGCGATTGTGGCACGAGCGAAAGAGAGAGCCTGGAAAGCTGGAGAGCTGCTCAACTGCCGATCAGAGCAGGAGTGGGAGAAGTGTCTGTTGCAGCCAATGGTGACACAGCCTCCCACACTACTGAAGCTCTGCTGTTGGTAACAGAGGGCTCAACAAGAGCTTTTCCTCCACTGTGTCGTCTTGCATGTCTCACTCTCTCTTAAATTTTTTAGCCTTCATTCGCAACAGGACACTGAAGATGCTCACCCTCTCTGAACTTTCTGATGAGAGGTGAAACGTCTTCAGTATCTTCAAGAACGCTTCTATTAAACACAAAGATGCTGGCGTCTCGACAGTTTGTAGCTCAGTGTTGTTTAGCACAAATAAATTATGACCATGACAGATGTGTGTGTATGTGTGTGTGTCAGAATCAACAATCCGGATCCAGCTTAAAAGTTCTGGTGAGTCTTTGTACAGTGGAGGTCCTTTGATATTTGGAGATAAAAGGAAATCAGTTGTTTTTTTTACTGCTTATGAAACTGCAGTCAAAATGAACCCCTTCAAACCTAATTGCTAATCAGTAGACAAACATGAGGAAAAATTAAGCAAAAAAAGGAAGCAAGTAAGCTAAAGGTAGCAAGTACTAAGAGACATGATCTTTTGTTCTCCAGGTATACGAAGTATCTTCTTTCCAACAGGGTGCAGTGCAGAGACCAAGAGTCCTACTTTTATTGATAAGATCTTCAGAATCGGTTACTGGACTGTAATCCGAGAATCCAGTTGGAGTTCAGGTGAGAAGCTGATAAGGAGGATTATGGGGCGTCCACATAAATGTGCATGAATGTCTCTACATTGAGCATATAGCAACAGCATAGCATATAGCATAGCAACAACATTAGGGATTCATTTTCACAAGTCTTTCCTCTTTTTATCTGAATTAAGATGCTCCTGATTTGCTCTTATATAGCTGTTATTTGAATTGTGCCACACATTTTATTAATCCCCTTGGGAAAACTCATGTGGACAGGCAGATGCATTTAAGGTAGTTAGGCTTCCTTTTGTCCAAGGACACTTTTATATATTTTCAGGAGGAACCAGGAGCCAAAACAACACTCTTAGTAGTAGCTTTGTAGGCAGCTGCCCTCCCAACTTAACCATAGTTGCTGTGAGGCTTTCTCAACTTTCCCTGTAGTTTAGAGCAATTTTTGAATCTTTGGAACTTGGTAGGGGCACACAACTGTAAAGCTAGGTGTCGCTGACTAGCAGCTGTCACTGGTCCAACCTTGCCCTGGTACTAACAGATATGTATGCATTCTGGATTAAACACACACTTCTTGATTGTTCAAATTACTCTCATCTGCATCAAACACATGCAGCATTACATAAAGATGCTTTATAACTCCTTTTGCATCACTATTAAAGTCATGGAAATGATAGCTGCTATGTGTGTGACCTGTCATTGCAATAATGGTCAGAAATGACAAAGGTTTCTGCAGAGCAGCACCCTAGGAATAAAAAAGGACTGGATCACTCTCTTGCAAAGTGACATAACCACATGATAGATTCATTGAGTGTCTTTCTTTGTGTCCATCTTTGCTCTGCTTTTTCTTCCCTGAACTTAGCTTTAAAGGCAATGCCTCTTTCAAGGCAACACGAGGACCCTGTAAAATAACATTAAGCTTGGTAAAATGAGTTGTCTTCACTATTAACTATTAACTACTAACAAGAAAAAAGCTGTAGATGAGTACCTTGGTGAAAACTTCATCCTTTATATATCCTTTTACACTCCCCCTTCCAGGCACGTTTACCACACCAGTACCCTGCCTTGCTGGTAGGGGGTCTGTGCTGACCCTTCTTTAAGTTGCCTCAGTATGCATCTGTATAAAAGACTTTTAAGGCCACGTTGTGTGTTGGGAGACAGGGGTGTGAAATTTTGGTGATGTTTATTGTTTTATTATCTCACCAATACTGCAGGGTTTTTGTATAAATATATATTTAACATATGGTGAAACTACCGTGAAGGAGTGAAGGCCTTTAAATTTTCATCAGTTTACTTGTACCTTCGAGAGAGACTTAGCCTTCCATGAGATCATTGCAACAGATGGGCAAGTCATCCACTGACTGCAAACTGGGTTATTTTTAATGTGTTTGAGAGCACAAATTCACACAAAAATACCACCCCTGAGAGAGTGAAGAAATATGGTGTGAAGCAGCAAAAAATCTTGCACCCTCACAAAGATGTGTCATAGTGTAGATGAGAGATTTTCTTTCTGTGCAAGCAGAGAAGAGTATGAAGTTATAGACTCCAAAATAAACCCAGAGAAAAAAGCAGCTTTCACATGACCTCAGTGAGAGCCAAGCAGATTCGCCACCATCTGCTTGTAGCTTTGACAATGATAGGAGTGGATTTTTAATATAGAAAAGGAGGCCAGGCAGTGCAGTGACATCCAAATGAGAAGCAGTGTGAACATGTCTGCTCATATTGCACTCAGATAGGAATGGTTTGTGTTTGTGAGTGCATTTGTGTAGTGCCTTTGTATGTGTGCATAAAGGAGCGAGAGTGGGAGAGGATATGTGTTGAAAAGTGTGTGTGTGTGTGTTTGTGTGTGTGTGTGTGTGTGTGTGTGTGTGTGCATGTGTGAGGAGACATTCTTGTTGATCCACAGGAGTGTGGGAAGGTAGAAGATGAAAGGCAGGGGGAAGCCATCTCCCGGAGTAGAAACGACAAACACCTTCTCGCCAAGACGTCCCTCCATATCGATAGCTTCACATCTCATACGAGTTATCAAGACAAGTCATGGTTCATGACAAAAAAGGAATTTGGCAAAAATATAAAATACCAAACACTAATCTAATCTCTAACATTTTCTTAACATTCCCATACATTATTTTAAAATGATTTACAACTCAGTTTTACAATTCAGCTGAATTAATGAATGTTGGAGGATGTGTGATAAAAGAAGTTGCCATAAGCTCTGGCTCCAGCCTACACATGTTTAGTCCGGTTTTGAACTACAAGAGCATTACTCCACTCAGCATTAATTTCTATAAAATATATGTATGTTACACTTTATTACAGTATGCTATAAGCCTTGCATTACCTGTTATTTGTTTTTAATGTCTTGTTTTGTTTGTTGTCTTGTTATTTATTAGATTATGAAAATTAATTCTAACTCTACCTTTAGCCATGCTAGGTGTGTAGCTCTGAAGGTGGCAAATTCAGCCCCAATTGCTCGTTATGTTAAGTGCTAATTAGCAAAAGTTAGCGCTTTAAAACACTAACCTGACCAGTTCAGCCAACAACAGTACAGGCTACAGGCCGGCAGCATCTGATCAGTTTTGGCATGATGGTCAAAAGGTGGTTAGTGCTACTTTTGCACTGATCATGTGATGCAAACTGGCCCATAAAGCATTTTCCCCTTTTCCCCCAAGAATTATTTTAAAGAAGCATCTATAAAATGGTAAACACATTTTTCTGAGTGTCACAAATCCTGCCAATTTGATCTACTTTAGTTTAGAGGAGCTGTAGGATTTCTTTAAAAAAAAAATTTTATATATCTATATATTTTTTTATTTCATCCCCATTCTAGTGGGTAGGCAGCTGAGAGGCACATTCTCTATGAGCCCAAAAACACTGATGCATGAATATCATTTGATCAGATTTTTAATTCTGTGGTCCTGAAGAAGAAGAAGGTTCACTTACGGTACCTCTCTGGCAAAAATAAAGCATTTCACACATGTAGAATAAGTCGAGTGTAGCCCAGTGTAGCAGAGTAAGCGTAGCGTTTCTTCTTCACAAATCTACTCGAGTAAAAGTAAAAAGTATGGTGTAGTAAAACTACTCTTAGAAGTACGTTTTTCAAAATATTTATTCAAGTAAATGTAACTCGTTACTACCCACCTCTGCATATATTACATATATCACATAAAACTATAAAAACTGCCACTTAAGCCAGAGCTCGTCTGTTCTGAAGATGTACCCTGAGTGTATGGCCTGTGATGCAGTTCTGAATGCTATACAGCATAAACAGCCACCTGATAAGCATACCAAAGCATCGTTAATATGCCAGGCAGTGGAAGATTAATAAGGTGATGTGTTTCGACTGTAATTGACCCAGTTAATGAGACCTTGTTTTGTGGTTTCCTCCTCTGTAACCGACTGTGAGAGTGCTCAAAACAAGTGCCAAAAACTCCCATCTCTGCCAAATGAAATTGGCTTATTAATTCCAATTATACTGATCATTGAACACTCAAATGAAAAATGAAGACGTTTCAACTTGACTAATTGGCCCCAGGAGTGAGCGTATGTTTGTGCGTGTGTGTTGTGTGTGTGAATGGGAGGGGGGGGGAGAAAAAATGGGTGCAGGACAGAGAAGGAACTTTGCAGTTCTTAGATTACAGAGTGGTGTGCAGGGATGCTGATAGTGGGAGAAGAAGAACATATTTAACAAGAGACATAAAAAATAGTGATTGGCAACCGGGTTCTAACACACAGTCTCTTTCTCACTGCTTTTCTCTGTCATATATGCATCGATTTTTAAATAGACATACACATTCGGGCATCCATCAGTCCTAGGATTGGTGGTTTAAGACCACAGTGCTAGTTTACATGTGACAATGTACTTTCGTGGGAAACTGACACAAAATCATGTGGCCAAACTCCAATCGAGTCCTACAATACAGTGGTTTGCTTTTACACCTGCTGTGTGTACTTAAAGCTCTGATGGTTTCCATGTTTGTCAGAGCTAAGACCAAATAAAAAGAAGGTTCTCAGGTGGTTCTTATCAATCTGCTTACTCTTAGCATTATGTAGTGCAGTTAACATGTGTTAGCAGCTGAGTAAATTTGTTGGGTTTTCCTTATTATTTAGTTGTATTGTAAGGTCTTAAAACTTACATTGTAAAGTGCCTTGAGATGACTTTTTTGTGATTTGATGCTATATAAATAAACTTAAATTGAATTGAAATATTTAAATAATTTTTAAATGTTTACTATAGCTAAAGCATACAGCTATATTCAGGCCTGTAAATGTGATATCTGCAAGGCATTCCTTATTGGATTGTGTCTCTGCCACTGTCCTGCTTGTTTTCCAACTGTCCATGTCCTACTCTCTGCTGATAATCTGATTCAGGTGAGTTCAGGCAGTCAAAAGCTGTAAGTGCAAGCATGGTTAGGAAACAAGCAAGACAGTGGCCCTCGAAGACCAGGAATGAACAACCTGGTTTAGTAGAATTTATCATTCAGTCTATTTAGAACCTATGATCCTTCACTGTATCAGATACTGCCATCACATCAACCTGCACTACTTATTTATTAATAGCTTTTCTTTTTTGTGTACCATTTGGAAATATATATCAAACATGACCAAACTGTACAATTTAATTCAATTTAATTCAATTTTATTTATATAGTGCCAAATCATAACAAAAGTCATCTCAGGGCACTTTACAGTGTAAGGTTTAAGACCTTATAATACAATTAAATAATAATGAAAAACCCAACAAATCCCTCTTCAGCAGGCACTAGGCAACAGCAGAGAGGAAAAAAAACCCTCAACTACAGGAGAGAGGACACACAAAGTTAATAATAAGCAGTGGTGGCGTATCAGTAGATAGAGAAAGGAGGAGGAGCTCATTGTGGTAGGGTGTTCCCCCAGCAGTCTAGATCTATAGCAGCATAAATAAGAGATGGTTCAAAGTCACCTGAACCAGCTCTAACTATAAGCTTTACCAAAAAGGAAAGTTTTAAGTCTAGTCTTAAAAGTAGAGACAGTGTCTGCTTCCCGAACCTGAACTCGAAGCTGGTTCCACAGGAGAGGAGCTTGATATCTAAAGGCTCTGCCTCCAATTCTACATTTGGAAACTCTGGGAACCACAAGTAGACCTGCACTCTGACAGTAAAGTGTTCTGCTAGGATAATATGGTTCTAAGAGGTCTTTAAGATATGAAGGGGCTTTATCATTAAGTGCTTTATAAGTGAGAAGAAGGATTTTAAATTCTATCCTATATTTTACAGGGAGCCAATGGAGGGAAGCTAATATAGAAGAAATATGATCCCTCTGACTAATTCCAGTCAGAACTCTGGCTGCAGAATTTTGAATCAGCTGGAGGCTTTTTAATTAGTTACTGGGACATCCTATTAGAAGGGAATTACAGTAGTCCAATCTAGAAGTAACAAATGCATGAACTAGTTTTTCATCATCACTTTGAGACAGGATGCTTCTAATTTTAGAGATATTCCTCAGGTGGAAGAAGGCAGTTCTGGAGATTTCTTTTATATATGAGTTAAAGGAGATATCCTGGTCAAAGATAACTCCAAGATTCCTCACAGTAGTGCTAGACGCCAGTGCTATGTCATCTAAAGTAACTATATGATTAGACATCATGTCTCTGAGGTTTTTGGGCCCAAATAGACTAACCTCTGTCTTGTCTGAATTAAAAAGTAGAAAATTGCGGGACATCCAGGCCTTTATGTCTTTTAAAC
>OMLM01018098.1:0-10548 GCA_900302695.1 Helostoma temminkii | reverse complement strand
GAGGTAAATGCACACATCATCGACACAGTCCAGAGGACAGACACAGTCCAGAGTATATACTGAGTCCAGAGGACAGACACAGTTCAGAGTATAGAATAAGTCCAGAGGACAGACACAGTCCAGAGTACAGACTCGGTCCAGAGGACAGACACAGTCCAGAGTACAGACTCGGTCCAGAGGACAGACAAAGTTCAGAGTATAGAATAAGTCCAGAGGACAGACACAGTCCAGAGGACTGACACATTCCAGAGTATATACTGAGTCCAGAGGACAGACACAGTTCAGAGTATAGAATAAGTCCAGAGGACAGACACAGTCCAGAGGACAGACACAGTCCAGAGTATAGACTGAGTCCAGAGGACAGACACAGTCCAGAGTACAGACTCGGTCCAGAGGACAGACACAGTTCAGAGTATAGAATGACTCCCGAGGACAGAAACAGTCCACAGTACAGACACAGTCCACAGAACAGACAGTCCAGAGTATAGACTAAGTCCATTCTGGTAATGGACTTAGTCTATACTCGTCCTCTTGTAGGACTGTGGTTGTGTTTCCGCTGCAGCAGTGATTGACGGGATGTGACAGACGTGGACTCAGCCATGACCTTCTCTGTCCCTCATCCGTGTCTGTCCGTCTTCCAGCTGCTGTGTATTCACATTAATCATTTATGAAGTGACATTTGAGTCGGTCACTAACCCCGTCTCTGTCTGTCCAACAGGAGCAGTACGTCTTCATCCATGACGCCATCTTGGAGGCGTGTCTCTGTGGTGACACTGCCATTCCAGCCAATCAGCTGCGGTCGGTTTATTATGAGATGAACCGATTGGACCCTCAGACGAACTCTAGTCAGATCAAAGAGGAGTTCAGGGTGAGGTATTGATCCGCATGTCGGGTCCATTTCATGTACTGAACTGAGGTGGTGACCTCGGTTCTGATACTGACACTGGTACTGTTAGTGTTAGTGATACTGGTACTGGTTCTGTTAGTGGTACTGTAAGTGATAATGGCGCTGGTTCTAACCGCTCAGACACTGAACATGGTGACGCCGACGCTCAGGGTGGAGGACTGCAGCATCGCCCTGTTGCCTAGAAACCACGAGAAGAACCGCTGCATGGACGTGCTGCCTCCGGACCGCTGCCTGCCGTTCCTCATCACCATCGACGGGGAGAGCTCCAACTACATCAACGCTGCGCTGATGGACGTACGTGACACACCACGTCATCTAGTGTTAGGGAACCCGAGTCCTTCCAGGAGCTCCTGGGACGTCCTGGTCCGTCCACCGACCCTCATTTGTCATTTCCTGTCATTGCAGAGCTACAAGCAGCCGTCAGCCTTCATCATTACCCAGCATCCTCTGCCCAACACAGTGAAGGACTTCTGGCGTCTGGTCCTGGACTACCACTGCACGTCCATCGTGATGCTGAACGACGTCGATCCAGCGCAGGTACACACACACACACACACACACACACACACACACACACACACACACACACAATCTCAGCTGTTTCTCTCAGACTGAACATCTGCAGATACTTAGTAGCTTCATCTGTGTCCCAGCTGTGTCCTCAGTACTGGCCGGAGAACGGCGTCCACCGCCTCGGCTCCCTGCAGGTGGAGTTTGTCTCTGCAGATCTGGAAGAGGACGTCATCAGTCGCATCTTCAGGATCTACAACACAGCTAGGGTGCGTTTGTTTTACGCCCTTGAGTCTCTGGGTGATAGAAGATGTTCAGGTTTAGGCCTTCAGCTCTGCCGACCCTTCAGCAGTACGGTTACATTTGGTCTCTTAACACCGGAAGATCCAGAATCTATGGCCCAAACCACAACTGATGCTGCACAGCTGCACATGTTGTGCAGTACATAGTGAAGCATACAGTGTAGCGTGTTGGCTCGCTGATGCTAACTGCGTTGCTGTTAGCTGCTGCTAACTGACGCTAACTGGTCTCTAGCTGAAGCTAACAACTAGCAACAGCACCAGCGAACTGGTGCTACATGCAGTTAAAATTCAGAAAGTGACACTTTAAGCGGTTTAGTTAGCGCAGCAGAGCCTCTCTCAGGTTTTCAGGTGTGATGGAGTTCAGGTGTTTGATCAAACCTCCATTTTCTCTGCTGTTTCACCACATTTAGATCAGAATGTGTTTGATTTAAACCTCTTCACCTCCCCTTCAGGCTGAGTTTAGGTTTAGCTCAGTTTGATTTGTTCCTCATCTCCTCCCTACGTCTCCTAGAATCTTGTGTGTGTTTGATCCAGACTCCCCTCCCCACCCGCCTCACTGTGGCAGGTCAGATTTAGCTTCCAGTGCGTTTGATTTAAACCTTTTCTCTTCCCTGTCTGCTCACATTTACGTTATGATCTGTTTATCATCTTTCTTCCTGTGTTCCTTACAATCTTTCCTTTCCTACTGTTTACCTCCTTTTCTGTTTCCTTCCTTCTTTCTTCTCTATGTTCTTGCTGCCTCTATTACTTCCTTTACCTCATTAATTCAAACACACCTTCCTCCTTCCTTCTTCCTCCTCTTCTTTTGTCTCCTTTCGTTACCTCCTTGTTTCCCCCTCTCTCCTTTCAGGGTTTACTTTAGGGTGTGTTTGATTTCTACAGCTCCAGCTGACCTAAATAACCAGTAGCTGTTGTTCTGACCCCCTGTCACTCCTGTGTCCCTCCAGCCGCAGGACGGGTACCGTATGGTGCAGCAGTTCCAGTTCCTGGGCTGGCCCATGTACCGGGACACGCCGGTCTCCAAGCGCTCCTTCCTCAAACTGGTTCACCAGGTGGACAAATGGCAGGAGGAGTACGACGGTGGAGAGGGACGCACCGTGGTGCACTGCCTGTAAGAATACACAGTACTGGGTACACTGGTACTACGACTGATACTGCTGTAGTACTGATGTGGCTGAGCTGCAGCTTTGTCTCCATCTAGTGATGGAAAGTGGAACAACTCAGATTTAGTGTTTCCTTGTTTTGTCTCTCACCTCCTGCTCTCCTCCCTTGTGTCCTCCTTTATTCTTTTGTTTCCTCTTTTCCTCCCTTGTTTCCTATTGTTGTGTCCTTCTCTTCATTTTCCTCTTTTCCTCTCCCGTGTCCTTGCGTCCTCTCGTGTCTCCTCCACAGGAATGGAGGCGGTCGCAGTGGCGTCTTCTGCAGTATCAGTATAGTCTGTGAGATGTTGCGACAGCAGCGCTGTGTCGACGTCTTTCACGCCGTTAAAACGCTGAGAAACAACAAACCAAACATGGTGGACCTGCTGGTACTGACTCAACAGACCCAAACAGTCGGTATTTATTTATGTTATTAACGTCAGTACTGAAGTAACGCTGAGTCCATCTCCGTCTCTCTGCAGGAACAGTACAAGTTCTGTTATGAAGTTGCTCTGGAGTACCTGAACTCCGCTTAACCTGGACTAGAGACACTCCTTCATCATCCTCATTGTCCTGTGATGAAGCTGCACAGTGTGACAGGAGGAGCACGGAGGAGAGGACGTCTACTACTGACTTAAGAGGAGGACGTTTGCACTGCCTTGTTCGAACTGCGAGGACACGCTGAGTCCAGCAGACTCACTTTACCCATCACGTCTCATTGTTTTGTATTGAATCTAGTTTTTGATTGTTTGTTGTATTAATGAGCTGAAACAAAACCGAACCAAAACCACGTCCGACTGGAGCGTCTGACCTGCCTCAGTAATCATGATGAGCTGGATGACCAGCACCTGTACGCTGACACACACCTGAGCTTTGTCCTGTTAGAGCAGGAAATTGTTCCACATTAAAGCAGATCAGATTTATCTTTAGGAAAATCTTTTCCTAAAGATAAAATGATCAGAATGATCCTTTTATGAAGAATCAGAGACAAAGTCCGACCTTTAACACAAGTAGCATGCTAGCTAGCATAACAGCTAAACTGCAGGTGTCACTCCTGGACAGTCGTTGTTCATAGTCAGAATAATAGTTTTATTACTTTAACGTTCTTCTGATTTACAGTCAGTAAAAATACCCAAACCTGAATTTGTATTTAACATGTAAAAACTGCTCTGGGCCACAGCACAGCTGTGGTTGTTCCAGAAAGCAGGACTCAGAAAGAAAACTAATATGTTTCTTACGCTGGGTCATTTGGACTGAAAGACCAGTGAAATTTCAGCAGCTATGCTGAACATTATTTATTGTAGAAGCTCTATTACAGTTTGGTCATTTTATATCACACTTCAGTGGTTTTGGTTTTATAGAGATACAGATCATTGAAATGAGGGAACAGGAGTGGGCCGAGACCCGAGCCCTGTGGGACGTCATGTATTATCAGTCAGGCTTCAAAATATGCTCATTAATAAAAATTTGTTTGGATGGACTGATATAGTGAAGATGATATGGATTTGTTTGACTGAAGGTTATCAGCCTTAACTTAGGTTCTACAGAGTCACGTGTTGAGTTCAGCAGCTCATTGTCATCCTGACAAAGCAACCTCAACTCAGTGGCCTCTCTTTGTATTTCCATAGAGGAACATACAGTAATGACATAGTCAGTGTCCAACCTTTGGTCCTTACTGGTGGAGAGTAAAGACCATCTGGACCATACGGTTCTGGTCCTCCTGACGTCATGGTTTCCGAGTGTTTTCTCCTCAGCAGCTGGACGGTGCCGGTTGGTGGTTTGGTTCTGGGCAGATGTTAATAATGTACATAAACCAGGAGGAAGCAGGAAGAAGAATATTTATTCCTTCAGTTGTTCTGTGTCAGTGTCGTCGTCGTTGTTCTTGTGAAGCACAGAGAGAGACAATCATGTTGGACCATTCCAGTGTTCCACCATCAGTTCTGGTCGGTAGTTCTGGTTGTGACTGGCTCTGGTGCAGACGAGGACGTTACTGTAACGAAAGCTTTTATTTATGTTGTATGATCCCAAAATACTACAAATAAAAATCTATACACTCTTCAGCTGGTGTCTGTTACCTCACTGCAGGTGTGTGCGTCAGTGAGCAGCCAATCAGATCGCTGCAGGTGTGTCATGGTGGAGGAGGAGCTTCATCACAGAACTGTTCTACAACTTCCTGAACACTTAGAACCTCAGCAGGTGAAACCTGCAGCACCTTCAGGGCCTCAGGCTGGCGGGTTATATGTCATAAAACGTTTGTACTTCATCCATGTATCCATAATACTATACAGTACAATACAGATGCAGTCTAAGTACTTATAGTGAATACTGTGTTACATACTGCATGCAGTTACTGCAGTTAAACTACAGGAGGATTAAAGTGACAGAGTAAAAGTAGTGAGTGTTCAGTGAGTGGATTACTATTACTGATGCAGCACAAAGTACTTCACTGTTGGGTGGAGCTGTTTAAAACGGCAGTTCCTCTAGTGAAGTAAAAATACTTGTAAAGTATTACAACTATAAGGTACTAGGGTAAAATGTAACTACAACAAACAGCACCTGAGTAAAAGTACTTAGTTACTTTCCAGCAGTGTAACTAAGGAAAACATATAAGATCCAGCTACAGCACCTTTAGTTTTAAAGCAGCTTAAGGGGAAACAGAGTCTCAGCTCAGTGGTGATGCAGCATCACCACCTGCTGTCTACTACAAAATAAAAGTGAAAAGGTGATACAAAAGGAACCAAAGCCCGAAAAATGAAGAAAAGAATCTAACACCAAAGTACTGAGTAAAGAGTCTAGTTACTGTTATAGTTACAGTTACTGTTCATAAAAAGGGAAGTGATATGCTAGTTACACAAATACAATACACTGTAGTACTGTACAATACGCAAGTGTTTATCTGAAAGAGCACAGCGTGTTTCCTTTAGTAACATCACATCAGTCATTTCTGAAGGAAATGTGAGGTACCCCAGGGCTCGGTTCTCGGCCCCCTTCTGCCTCTCTTTGCAAAACACAGTTAAGTAATTTACATTATTATGCAGATAATACACAGAGCTGTCTCAGGCAGATGACCCTCCTCACACCACTGAGAGACTTGCTGGGCTGCTTTGAAAAACTGGACATTTCAAATTTCCCCAGGTCACATTTGACTCTGCCCTTTGTTTCATCTTCTGTCTGAATATCTGACAGATACTGATTTGCACCTTTGTCTAATCCAGACTGGATAATTGTGCTGTTATGTTCAGGCCTTACACCAGTTTTAGCTTCCATCCATAAGCTCCTACATAAAGATCAAATCAGACTTAAGGTTGTGGCGCCCCCTACCTCTGTAACAACCGCCCTGCTGACATCAGACAGTCTCCCTCTGCTGTTGTCTTTAAATGTTAAACATTTTCAGTACGTGACTTAACTTTCAAGTAGCATCAGGGTTTGTAAATGTTACCAGCACTTGGTTTCTGTTCCCGTCAGAGTCCACGTAGTCCACTAGATCAGATTAATTTACCCTCTGGTCTTTACACGAGCATCCAGACGGTGTCCTCTGTCCTTCCTCCAGGTCTTCATGGTAGACAGGAGGTGGTGTGGTCCAGGTCCTTTCTCCAGATCCAGTAGCTCATGTTCACATATGTTTACATGCATATACTACAGTATACTACATATAGAATACTACAGTACATGTCAGTGTACAGAGTTAAAGCATCATCATTTGTAAATGTGTAAGAGCTACTGGTTGTTGACCTAAGATGTATTATTGGAGGAGTTTTTTTCTCCCCACTGTCTTCTGGCGCTGCTCGGGGGGATTTGTTGGGTTGGGTTGGGTATTATTTAGTTGTATTGTAAGGTCTTAAACCTTAAACATTGTAAAGAGCCTTGAGATGACTGTTGTTGTGATTGGCTCTATACAGATAAACTGAATTGAATTGAACTGAAGCTCCATCAGCTGATCAGTAAACTACAGAAGCTGACAAAGGTCCCACACTAAACTCCTGCTCCTGGTCCAGACTGGTCCAGCCTGTGTCTGAAACAAGCTCAGCTGTGCTGACAGACACGGATCCTCCTCACAGAGAGCAGAGATCAGAGCTGAACTGGCTTCTGAGCCTTTTCTTCTCACCGTGTCGATCAGCACTCGTGCTTTCTCTGCTCTGTTCGCTATTGCAGCAGTTGCCTCCAGTTCTTCATCAGTTATTATCTGATGTTCCAGCAGTTTATTCAGCAGCTGGTGTAGAACTGGTTCAGAGACTCTGCCGATAAACTGAGTCCGAACATTCATAAGTTTCTGCTCTGCTGGGACAGTGTGAGTCCCCGCTGGACCTGGAACATGAAGAAAAGACCTTGTTTTCAGTAACCAGGAGAGGAAGAAGTGGACCAAACATTTAATGCTGCTGCTGCTGAGCTTAACTACAGTTAAAGGTTATTAGTTAATTAGTAGTCGGCAGATTAACTAATTAACTAACCAGACCACCAGTCTGTGGTCTGCTGAGCCTGGAGTGAGTCAAGAGCACAAAATATCCCATTGTTTCTATGATGGATTATGATAACACTTATTTTCTAACAGTGACATTGAAGCTACTTCTGCTTCTTAACACTGGTTTTCTTGACTCAAATCATTTAATTTAAATCATACACATCAACCAAAACTGGTTACATAAAGTGGAAAGTTGTTAAAGTAGCAGCAGAACAAAGGCAACTAGCAGAAAGCCATCATGGATCAGCAGTGATGCTGTGAGTGAATGAAGACTTTACCAGTCAGATCGGCTACACACTTCCAGACATCTAAATGTGTGTGGTCTCTGACTGTTACGCTCACTTCCTTAGTTCCTGCCATCAGACGGATCTGAAACATCGGGTGGTAGTTTGGTCCGTAGTTCAGTTCAAAGTCGTCTTTCTGGAAACCAGCAGCATAGCATCAGTGTCAAAAGCAAACTAAAGGAAAACAACAGCAGTGGAAAGGCAAGAGCACTTCTTCTGTTAGCTGATGTGATTAAAATCAAAAGATGAACTGAACCTCATTTCCTAGTATTTCTATCTACATATGGTAAACAACAATAGACATAGAACCTTCTGTATCAATGGCCCAAATATTAGGAACACAAATGTACTGCGCATTAGACTGACAGGTGTTTTTTGTTTCCCAGGTATAAGCCAATAGACAGCTAGCTCTGAATGACCCTTTGTTTTAGCCTTGGCTCTTAACTGTGAAGACTGGATTTGTTTAGGGATAAATCAACATAAGAAAATAAATCAGAGACTCTGAACAAACACTGGACTCAGACAAAAAGAGATAAACCACTTGTGCACTGAGCGACACACAGAACCACCTGGCCAAGGAAAACACAGCTGATGACAGAAACACTGTGAGAGCTGTGAAGAAATCCTCAGAGCAGGGTGGAGGTTCCACAGTCCACCATCAGAACCAGACAGGATGAGCAGAAACACAGAGGCCAGACCACAGAAAGTAAACACCATGAGATAAGACCCAGATGACTCTTTACCACTGTAAGGGAAGGGCCACAGTGTGGAGGAGGAAAGGTTCTGCTCATGATCCAAACTCATATGTGCAGCATGGTGGAGGCAGGGTCTGGACTGTATGGTGGAGGCAGGGTCATGGTCTGGACTGTATGGTGGAGACAGGGTCATGGTCTGGACTGTATGGTGGAGACAGGGTCATGGTGGAGGCAGGGTCATGGTGGAGACAGGGTCATGGTGGAGACAGGGTCATGGTGGAGGCAGGGTCATGGTCTGGACTGGGTCATGGTGGAGGCAGGGTCATGGTCTGGACTGTATGCTGGAGACAGGGTCATGGTCTGGACTGTATGCTGGAGACAGGGTCATGGTCTGGACTGCATGGCAGCTTCTGGAACAGGCTTACTGATCTTTACTGATTACAGAAGTCATGATGGCAGCAGCAGCAACAGAGGTGTTTACTATATCTAGATATATACAGTGCCTATAAAAAGTATTCACCCTTTTATTGACATTATAAATCAGTCATGGTCAATATAAATTGACAACTTTGACAAAAGAATTTCAGAAAAATACGTCATTGATGTCAAAGTGAAAACAGGTTTCTACAAAGTAATGTAAATTAAATAAAAATAAGGTAACGGTGAAATCAGTGTTTGCATTAATATCCACCCCCTTTAAAATGGTCCAGGTATTTGATGCTAGTAGTCTCTTAATTAGTGAAATGGGGATCACCTGAGTGCAGTGAATGTGTCTCACATGACTGCAGTATAAAGACACTTGTGTTTGGAAGGTATAAATACAGGGAGTGCAGAATTATTAGGCAAATGAGTATTTTGACCACATCATCCTCTTTATGCATGTTGTCTTACTCCAAGCTGTATAGGCTCGAAAGCCTACTACCAATTAAGCATATTAGGTGATGTGCATCTCTGTAATGAGAAGGGGTTGGTCTAATGACATCAACACCCTATATCAGGTGTGCATAATTATTAGGCAACTTCCTTTCCTTTGGCAAAATGGGTCAAAAGAAGGACTTGACAGGCTCCGAAAAGTCAAAAATAGTGAGATATCTTGCAGAGGGATGCAGCACTCTTAAAATTGCCAAGCTTCTGAAGCGTGATCATCGAACAATCAAGCGTTTCATTCAAAATAGTCAACAGGGTCGCAAGAAGCGTGTGGAAAAACCAAGGCGCAAAATAACTGCCCATGAACTGAGAAAAGTCAAGCGTGCAGCTGCCAAGATGCCACTTGCCACCAGTTTTGCCATATTTCAGAGCTGCAACATCACTGGAGTGCACAAAAGCACAAGGTGTGCAATACATGCCAGACATGGCCAAGGTAAGAAAGGCTGAAAAACGACCACCACTGAACAAGACACACAAGCTGAAACGTCAAGACTGGGCCAAGAAATATCTCAAGACTGATTTTTCTAAGGTTTTATGGACTGATGAAATGAGAGTGAGTCTTGATGGGCCAGATGGATGGGCCCGTGGCTGGATCGGTAAAGGGCAGAGAGCTCCAGTCCGACTCAGACGCCAGCAAGGTGGAGGTGGAGTACTGGTTTGGGCTGGTATCATCAAAGATGAGCTTGTGGGGCCTTTTCGGGTTGAGGATGGAGTCAAGCTCAACTCCCAGTCCTACTGCCAGTTTCTGGAAGACACCTTCTTCAAGCAGTGGTACAGGAAGAAGTCTGCATCCTTCAAGAAAAACATGATTTATATGCAGGACAATGCTCCATCACACGTGTCCAAGTACTCCACAGCGTGGCTGGCAAGAAAGGGTCTAAAAGAAGAAAAACTAATGACATGGCCTCCTTGTTCACCTGATCTGAACCCCATAGAGAACCTGTGGTCCATCATCAAATGTGAGATGTACAAGGAGGGAAAACAGTACACCTCTCTGAACAGTGTCTGGGAGGCTGTGGTTGCTGCTGCACGCAATGTTGATGGTGAACAGATCAAAACACTGACAGAATCCATGGATGGCAGGCTTTTGAGTGTCCTTGCAAAGAAAGGTGGCTATATTGGTCACTGATTTGTTTTTGTTTTGTTTTTGAATGTCAGAAATGTATATTTGTGAATGTTGAGATGTTATATTGGTTTCACTGGTGAAAATAAATAATTGAAATGGGTATATATTTGTTTTTTGTTAAGTTGCCTAATAATTATGCACAATAATAGTCACCTGCACACACAGATATCCTCCTAAAATAGCTCAAACTAAAAACTAC
>OMLM01018088.1:0-12299 GCA_900302695.1 Helostoma temminkii | reverse complement strand
CCGCTCACCTCCACCCTGCTCCTCCTCTGTCCCTGCTGAACGAGCAGACGGAGGTGGAGATCACGCTGACACCAGTGGATGTGAGCATCGACCAGCCACCGCCTCCTTCCACCTCCTCTCCTTCTGCTCTCACCCCCTCCACCACAGTATTGAAGGATGAGGAGGGAGGAGGGAGCAGCAGCACCTCCTGAAAGAGAGCGGGACACTGGCCTCATCACTCTTCTTCCTCTCTCACTCAGCTTTACCTCACCTCCCTTTTCTGTGCTGGTGGAAATCCCAGGTTGGCCACAGCAGCCAATCAGTGAGGATAAATGAAGCCAGGACTTGGAACGCCTCCTCCCATTGGCTCCCGCTGCACTTGTAAACAAACTGAAACCTGTGATTCTTCAGCTGCATGTCCGTCTGCGTGTCACCTGTGGCTGAAACCAGGACAGCCACTCCTCAGTCACGCCGTCCTCTCTTCCTTGCTTCCTTCCTGTTTCTTCCTTGTATCCTCGCTCTGTAAACTTCCTGTTCTCTGTGCTGAGGTGTGGTCACCTGCTGCGTCGCTTCCGCTGCTTCAAATCGATTCTTAGAAAAAAAAGATGGATGGAAACAAAGGCAGGAAGTTGAAAGAAAAAGGGAAGAGGAGGCATGTGCTCAGCCTGAAGCTGAGACACACAGTAGGTACTACGGGTCAGAGCCTCGTGAAGGTTCTTTAGCTAAATATATATTAAAAAAACCTCTAACAGAGCTCAGCCTCGATTCACCTTCACTTTACACAAAAAGATTTTCCCAAAGGTACAAATGTACGGCCAGAAAAGTGTAGAAGCTGATCGTCAAAGCTGGCGGACGTGACTGAAGAGCTGAGAAAGAAAAACCAGTTTGAATTTTGTCCTGAATGTGAATCGAAGCTCGGCCTTGTTCTCCTGTGTTTTTAAACAGCTTTGGTTCGTTGTGTTTTTATCAGTGTTGGTTTAGTAGGTGTTTCTGATTGTGTGTGTGTGTGAGTGTGTGAGACAGAGAGGATACATTTAAGGCTCTTCTAAATCACCCATCACCCAAAAATGTAAGATGAGCCATTTCAGACAAAATGAGTTTTAAATTATTTATTATTTCAGGTTATTTATTAGAAACCAGCCGGACAGCAGCGGTGTGGCATCATTTGGTCCTAGACCTTAATTTAATTAGTGGGTTTGTTCGGCATTATTTCATTTTAAATAAAAAACATTCATGTCAGGTCAGCGGGGATGTGGTCATTAGGGCTGGGAACCGTAGAGCTGCAGCAAGGAGGTGAATTAAAAAAAGGAGACGGCTGCTTTTCCTGGTTTTACACTGTAATAAACTGATGTTTAAAATGAACATTGAATCCATCAGTTAATCAATAATGTAACTAGTCAGAGAGATCGAGATCAGTGCTGACAGCTGAGTTTTGGTGCCAACATCTGGCACATACATGTGTCTGACACACTTCAGCTTGTTTAAATGACATGTGCTGCTCATTCTCAGATATTTATCCAGTTTATTTAATGTCACATTTGAAAAAGTAATTTACCCAGACATTTTCATATGGCCCACATTTATCTGAACTTTACCTTAAATAAATGATACCCAGCTCTGATGACCACAACAAGACCTGACAGTGTGTTACTAAACCTAATGTAATCCTGAATGACTGTCCGGCCCGTCCTGGTCCATTCACCCCCAGCAGAGCTCGGTGGGGCGCAGAAAACGATGTTCTTCACTAATTAGAGGAAAAAAGCCGTGGGCTCCGGCTCAAAGAGCAAAGCACAAAGTTACCTGCCACGTAGCACTAAAACAGTTTAAAATGCAGTAAATGATGTGTTATGATGTGTAAAACCTGCCTCTGTAGCACTGAGGTTCTCGCTGGCTTAGCTGCTGCTGTGTTGCCATGCACCCTTTGCACTAACTCTTCCTGATCGCCACTGAAACACTGTCTGCGTCAGCGATGTGACATGACCACGTTCGAATCCTCCTGGTGTTAAAGTTTAGCGGAGGCGCTAACGTTCGCTGAACTGAAAATAGACCAAAAACAGACAAACTGGGGGAAAAGGATCCATGAAAACTACAAATAAAGTACTTTTCCCTCATATTTGTTCTAAATAAATAAATGTCCTCTGCTTTAGTCCACTAGAGAGACACTGTCAGTCAATCTGATGATTATCTTATAAAAACTGCCTCACGTAAATTGCTCCTCTTCTTCTTCGCTGGTATCTGGAGGACCTTGGTAATGTCACATTGCTGCCAAACTGCCTCTCACTCTGAGTGAGGGCTTGTTCTTCATTTTTGGTGCTACAAACCGTGGGGCTCGGCGTCGCCGTCGGCTCCTCACTATTTCCATCCTGTAGTCACTGTTTATATAAAAAACCCTTATTGTTGATTATCTCATATCGAGGTGTGAGTACAGGTGTGTGTTCTGAGCGTGTTGTTTCCCTCCGTCCTGTGACGACGAGCGCGTCAGGTCAGTTAAAGGGACTCTGAGAAAGCTTGACTGTTAGAATCGACAGTATGTGTTGTACGACAGGAAGTGAGTTTCAGCTCTTGTCCTTAGCCATGAAGTGAGTGCAGTCGGGCTCATGCGCTCGCTGCTACAACACTACCCATCAGTTATAATTAAAAAGGAGCACTAATGAAGCTAATGCACCATTTTTATCACTAAAGTGTAGTGCCGGCACGTACGAGTGTGAGAAGACCTGCCTCCGGCTCCCTTTAACTGCTGAACCTCGGCTCTTTTCAGACAGAACTGAATTAAATGAGAAGTTGCACTGTTACATAGTTAAAACAAGAGAAAGTCCTTGTATGTTATGAGTTTATTGTTACATGCGTTGAGAAAATACATCAACAAATATTTATAATGTTCTGCTTTACGCTTGCACTCAGCTAGAGACCGGCCGGGCAGCGCCGGCTTTATTTTTATCACAAGAACCTGATCAGAATAATTGAAACTGTTTGGTGAAGAGTTGAATAAAGAAGGAAAATTCATTATGTTAAAGTTGCAGTAACTGGAGTGATTTGGAGCGATGAAACTAAGCAGAAGGTTTAAAGCAACGTTTCACCTGATGGACCATGTGATGCGTTCAGTCACGAATCTGGTGACTTTAAATTTAACTGAAGCTCAACCTTCATTCAGCGAAGCAACTGATGTGCTTTGTTTTGATCCAGCAGGGTTCTGTCATTCTGCCCGAGCAGCATCAAAAGCTGTATTTGTCAGACCTGGACTCAGATAAGTAATGACCTTCCTAGGACTTAATACACAGAGTTTAGGACCTGGACTTGACTTAGAACTTGTTGGTGAGGACTTAGAGCGTGTGAACATCAGGGTCTTCAGATGGGACTGGATTCAGGACTAGTTGACGGGCCAGACTTTGGGCAGAACCATCAGTTGGTGCTGTTGGACGATGCATCAACTTCTTTGTTGCAATTTCAAATTGAACTTGATGTTGATCTCCTGGGATTGGTTGGACTTGAAACTAAGCCTTGACTACAAACTTGATCATCCTGATGTACAACTTGTTGTTTTGGACTTCGGACTAGACCCAGGACATGTTCTTGACTTTGGACTGAACCTGAACTTTAATGCCTTTACTCATGGGTAGGTGACTTAGGACTTGATGTGGTACTTTTTATTCTGAGTTCCAGAAACAAATCTGACACAAACTTCATTTGAGGCAGACAGAGTCTGTAATTATTCTTGAAATCCTTCTTGCTCTGACTCCAGCTGGAGGTCCAACAATGACTGGGTTCCTGTAAGACACACAATATCGACCCACAAAGCAGATGAGAACCCATATCTAAGTGAAATGTTGCTTTAGTGTCTGCTTGGGATCTGTTGTAAAAGGATTTAAGTGAAACCTGCAGGACTTGCTGGGCTAGACTGGGCTAGACTGGGCCAACTGGAACATATATACTGCATCATTAGGAAAGGATTCACTTCGCTTCACTTATGGAGGAATCATCAGTTTGTACCAAATGCTGTGCTCACTGGACATGCAGTATTCCTAGTGGACTGGTTGAGTCCAACAGCTCTGGGAAACAGAAACAAGTGGTTCGAGAGAAAACTGTAATGACCAGATCCATGAGAGGAATAAGACTCTAACTGGACTTAAACAGCTAATGGGACATGCAGGGGTTTCCTTCCAGAACTGCATGGATACGTGGTCTGAAAGTTGTGATCCAGTAGCAGATCCTGAAATGGTCTAGTCACATTTATTCCAGCTAGATTTCCCAAAAAACTAACTGGACAAAAAAAATACCATCTTAGACTAAACTGGAACCATTTCGTCCAGTAAGTTTCCTTTGGAATTTGTGTGAATATTTGGAAGAAGCCTGAAAGGTGTGCTGCTCTCTGAGAGTCGAGATCCAGAGGGATTCTGACAAATGAGCAATGGGAAGTCAGGGATGGTATGAAGCCTCCATCCGGCTGACATCCTGAGCTGACTGGACTCCGTGTAAAATATTTTTTAAAATCGGGATGTTCAGCAGCACCATGGAAGTCAGGATCAGAAAGCAGTTTGAGAATTAGTCCACATGTTGGCAAAGGCAGGAAAAATCCAGTTTGGCCCAGTTTGGTCCAGAGCTGGAAGCTGGGGTTTCGAGGTGGAGGTAGTTGTTGGGATCATTCACTGTGGAGCCATGCTGCTCAAATATAACCAGAAACGGGTCAGATAATCAAAGATATTGGATCGGGATTCGGGTAGCAGTGTGTTGACCTCAAAGGATCGGACTCGGTGACACTGCGTCCTCTGATGTCACTTCCTGTGCTGGGTCTCTGTGGTGCATCATTTTCAGCTTCAGCCTGTTGTTTAGTTGTAACTTCATCTGATCTCATTTTGCAAAACATTCATGAGGCTGATTGAAGTTGAGACGATGCATCGAGGCTCCATGAAGCGTTTGTTCACCTCCAGTCCAACCAGCCCAGAACCAGTTGTTAAGGGTTTTATTGGGAGTAACACAAAATGTACAAGTCAAAGTGAACTGGATTTGTTTTGTTCTTTAGGCTCAAAGGCTTCTTCTGCTCTGCCTGCCGTTTTAAAGATGAGACTGTCCGTACTCACATCGTTGGGTGGTTTCAGTCCAAGAGACGGGAGACATCACCCGTCCTCATTTTACAGCCAGATTTACTCAGAGGTATATCTAACGCTGATACGAGCACTGAGCAGTGATCTTCCAAAGTCTCTGTGAAACATGTCCCTGAAAACATATTTCACACAAGTCCACAAATACTGACGCTTCAAGCTACCTGAGGCCATTTCAGGGGTTGGAGCCGCTACCAGACACTGTACTGGGACACTGCCCCCAGGTGATGTAGCCTGTGTTGACAGGGATGTACATTTCTTTGTCATTTGTGTGAAACACGTTCGGGATCTTATTTGGAAGATGACCGCTTGGTTTGACTAATTAATTTGAGTAACGGTAAGAGTGATAAAAACCTGTTTTAACGCTGTGTGAAGACGAGTTGTGAACGTCTCCTCCAGCGTTTCTGTGGCCTCTGAAGGTCGTTCAGCTGGGTCGCCAGAGTCCAGTTCATCAGTTACTGGTTAAGTGTGCGACGCTGGACTGAGGGTGAACAAACTGTTTTAGTGACGAGATGATGCGACTGAGCCGATCCTGGCCGAACACTGCGGTTCATCATGATGATGATGATGATGATGATGATGATGATGGTGGTGGTGGGAAGGTCCCAGTCTAAACTGAAAGTGTCTCTGTTTTCCTGTCAGAGACCCACTCTGTCATACATTCAGGAGCAGTTTTCAGTTTCAGACTTTTCCAGCCTGATGATGTTAATTTATCATGTCTTTGTGTTTGCCCTGAGTGCAGCCTTCCAGGCGCTGCTGCCTCCCAGGCTCAGGAATTCTGGGTCGTGTAGTCCAGAATTTGTGGCTCTGGTCCAGTTTTACGTCAACTCAATAATCACCAAGTGGGGCTCTGACACCAAACAGTCACATTTAGAGCTTCGTGCTGCCGTTTTCTGTTTGTTCTGTGCTAATGAGAGAATTACAATCAACTTGTTTTTACTCAATTTTATGTGAGTGTTAATTTATCTTTTTTGTTCCGTCCTGTTGCGTCTGTGCCGTTTCATACATTGTACAGCTTGTTGTTGTGCAGATTTTGTTATTACTCGTACTGTTGCGATGAAAATCTTCTAAAAATGTCTTTGCTTTGTGGAAGACGCTGCCGCCTTCCTGCATGATTTTTCTCTTTGTCTGTTTTTGTATAATAACTTTAAAAGTTTTTTTAGCACTTTACTCTAAAACAAAGTGTTGAAGGTCGACATCAGCCCAAACATGCAAAAAAAAAAAAAAAAACATAAAAAAATCTTCCCTTTGGTTTAGAAACCAGAATAATCAGTGGAATCTTTGTCTCCTGTTTCTGCCCCTGTTTGTTTTTTGTTTGTTTGTTGTGAAGAGAAACAGAAAAGTGACGGACGACAAACTCAGAACATTAATGTGAATCTATTTTCCTACGTTGACTGAAATAAAGGATGTGACATTCACTGGCGGGAAACCAGAGTCAGTTTTTACTCTTTGTTCTTCACCCACTTCTACTTTTCTTCCTCTTTTTGTTCTTACACCTCCAGCAGCTTCCTTCTGCTTCCTCTTCATCACTGTGTAAATATCTAAAGTACCTGAGGATTTAAAGGCAGGAAGTCCGCAGATACAGTTTTTATTTAGGGCAGCACAGCGGAAGCTGCATCTTTATGTTTCTGGTGATTAAATGATTCATAGAAGGAAATAAAGTGGGTGGACAAACTAGATATTTTTGTCCAGACGGAAACAGAACCAAATTCAGATCCTTTGTCAATTCAGCCGAAGATAAACAGGAAGTGATACAAGTCTTACTTCAAAATAAAAGTTGAAACAAGTTTATAATGAAGCTACAGAGTAGATTTGTGCTTTAAGGCTGATTTCAACAGCAGAAAGAAGATTGAGTGAGTAAAGTCTACACATATCTACTGCTTATCTGCTGTGTGTGAGGATAATCACACTTCATGAGAAAAGGATCTGTGGAGAAGAAATGTAGAACTTCTGTAGTATTATAACAAAGTAACTTCAGGATGGTAAAACCTGATGATTGTGTTGTGCTCAGGTGCATTAGGAGGAAACACCTTCAGAACTGTGGTGACTGTTGTCAAACTCACTTTTAATTAGTGTTTTAACAAGGTGGCAAAAAATGTTTGTTAAATGACTGTTGATTTTATTATTGACAAGTCTACAGATACTTTTTAAATTTATTTAAGAACAAAAATAGTTAAATAACGTTGATGACAGTGCTTCAGTGTGAGCAACTGAAGAATATCTTACATATTATAAAGGGTCTGAGAAGCTGGATCCAGTTTGTCTGTTTAAATTCTTATGATATTTGTTGCTAATTAACTTTAAATCAACTTATAAATTAGCCAGCTAATAATTACAGATGCAAACATGTCGTGAAATACAACTGAAGCAGATAAACAACGTGACTTGAGATGGAAGGTTGGTGGTTTTATTTTGTTGGGACGCGCCGGAAGTCCTGAACGTGCCGCACTGCGGCTGCTTGACGGACGTTGCGTCACTGCTGCTTTAAAGCAGGCAGAGCCGAGCCGAGCCAGGCCACAAAACCTGGACCAGATGGACCCGTTCAGAGCCTGAAATCCTGGACTAGGAGCCGGACTAAAGCCTGGATTAAATACCTGGACTCAACACGGAACCCCCCGCGACGAAGACCGGATTAAAGTCCGAGTGTCGGAGCGTTTAGACCGGAGTGAAGACGCCTCGGTGGCCGGGTAGGTCTGCTCCTCCTGCGGCCGCTTTACTTCTCCTTTTCTCGGTGTTTGGCTTCAGTCCGATCCGGTTAAAGACGTCGTTAGGCGGCTCTGTGGTTCTGGTGTCGTGGTGTAGACTCCCGGGGCTGCGGGCCTGCTGCAGCCCGGCTCTCCTCCTCCTGCCCCCGGTTTGTTTTCATCAGGAGGGAGCGGCTCCGCTGCTGCCCCCGAAGCCCCCACAAAAGCCCCCAAATACCCCGGAAACCCCGAATACCCCGTAATGCCACCTGTAGCACCGTGTTTGGAGCCAGTGCAGGAGGCCCCACTGGTTTTACTGCAGTTTACCTTTGTTTGTAGTTTTTCTGTAGTATTTGCAGGGACGGATCCAGAGAAGCTGGATCCCTGGGCCCAGACCCCCACAGACCCATAGACCCACAGACCCACAGGCTACGACACAGCAGTGTGTGGTTGTTTCACGTGTTTTTGTAGGAACATTGTAGGTTTTTATTGTTTGTGTGAAGGCTTTTATGTCGTGTTGTGTTTTTTTTTGTTGTGAGTTAGATTTTTTTCTTTGGTCATTTAACATCTCTGTTTGTCTGACATGATCAGTGCTGATTAATTATCAGCTCATCACTGAGGCTCTGAAGCTTGTTTCTATTCTCAGTAACTTTTTACCACATCTGTTCTGACTTCAGTCATTTTATAAAAACTCATAAGACATAGATATAAATAAGTTTTACATTGTAAAAGTACTATTAGTAAAAAACCTGCACTACATTATTTTACTTTTTATGTAAAGTTAAGTATAATCAGTAAACTCTACTTACTCTTCCAACCCCAGGGTTGTGGGTTCGATTCCCAGTTCCTGCTGGCTACATGCTGAGGTGTCCTTGGGCAAGACACCGATACCCATAGTAGTCCCACACTTGTAAGTCGCTTTGGATAAAAGCGTCTGCTAAATGACTAAATGTAAGAAAATCAACATTTGAGAAGCTAAAAGCTTCGACATTAACTAAATATTAACATAGTAACTGATTAGTTTTCTGTCGATGAACTGATGTAAAGTTCTTCTGTGGAGATTGAACAGGAAAAAATATTTAGTTTTTGTGTCTCTGGCTGTTCTGTGGACGTTTTGTTAATTATTTTCTTCTCACTAACAAGTGATAAATTAATTGTTGCGTCTTTGTATTTTGATATAAATATTTTTATTGTTTTTACTGCTGAAATCAGTGATGGAGGAAACTCAGAGACCCTGAAGTGTCTCCTAAAGAGATTTAAATCCAGATGACTAAAGTTTCCATATGAATCTAATTAAAGCGGTTAAATGTAAATGTTACTGTGTGTTTGCAGTCAGACTCTGTGACACTGTGGTGATAAACTTCACACTTTGCCCTGAACTGCACACGTCACACACGCCTCCATCAGTCAGCGCTGACGCTGCCTTCACTGCCTCCCGTTCAGACGAGTTGTATCTGAATTGAGATGAGACGGATCGGGAACCGTCTCGTCTTTCTGATACGTGACCCGAGCTCAGGTCTGGCTGAGATATTCTGCCCTGATAAGAATCAGTGTGAGAGCTTCCTCATAGTTTGGTGAAAACGTTCAGCATCAAAAAGTGAAACCTTCGGCTGAAAGTTTGACAAACGTCTGATCTGCTGTATTTATACCTGATAGTCCTGGTTCCCTGGAACCTGGACTCTGAGGAGGAGTTAGAGTTTAGTCCACATTCCTGCCTCAGTATCTGCACTGAGATGTAGGAGACACCTGGAGGTGTCAGGAGACGGGCTTCAGACGTCCGTCCTGTGGGAGGACGGATGTTTAGAGACGGTTCAGATGGAAGAGTCGCTGATAGACCTGGTCTGGGTCTGGGTCTGGGTCTGGGTCTGGGTCTAGCTGCGGCTTTAGGGGGACGTGGGCTCCGCCACTGTTCTAGTGGACAGGAAGCACGTCCAGTAGATCCTGTGGATCCTGTGGAACCGGTCACATGTGGACAGTAATGTAATAATAAACAGAACCACGCAGACGGTTCAGATCCAGACTCTGCATCAATTTAACAAACAGCTGTTTGTCAGTGACACAAACCTGTGAACAGCCAGTCGTCGGTTCTGTTTGTTTCTCTGGTGGCGTCACAGCCTCACACTTTCTCTGTGGGGGAGGAGGAGGAGGAGGATGATGATGATAGTGTTGAACCACAGCCCTCTGGTTCTGTTTGATGTGACATCACAGATAAGGTTTTAATGGACCTTGTTTGGACTGTAACTGAATTTAAAACAGGTTGTCCACCTGCTGTGCAGGAGTCTACTCTGATGTGGATCTGAGGTTGAAAAACAAACATTTTAGCTTCGTCGTTCGTCAGGTTCTGATCGCTGGTCGTCAGATTAATGAACGGCACAGATGCACACAGACACAGAATCGGACGACTTGACGTTAATGAACTCAGCTTCGGGATCGCGAGTCCACGAACAGATCTGAGTAGTTTTATTCATGTGGTCACATGACGGAGGAGCAGGTCTGACAGAACGAGCCGAGCAGTCGTGTTGATGTGGAACTCGATTAAACTCTCACTTGGTTTAACTCTTCGTGCCTTTTCTTCAGTTCACTGGCGTTGAACCATTGAACTCTGACGTTACTGTGTGTGTGTGTGTGTGTGTGTGTGTGTGTGTGCGTGTGTGTGTGTGTGCGTGTGTGTGTGTGTGTTGAGGCCTCTGTTCCACTCAGCTGCAGCCGTGCAGAACGTAACAGTTGTTTCTGTGAGTGAGATTATATCTGTGAATACAAGCTGGATGTGAGCAGGCTTCTGTGTTTGAAATCGTTTCAGTTCCGATCCAGGAAACTGACGACAGGCCCGACTTCGTGGTGCTGTGTTCCGTCTCTGATCAGGTCAAAGGTCAGACTGTGGTGTGGCTCATTATCAGAGCGTTCCCACGCAGAACTCCAGTCAGAAAACGGTCATTTTATCGTCGCTGCCAGACAGACTCTGATCAGAGCAGCTCAGTTTTCTAGTTTTAGATTTACTGGTTGTCTTTGGCCCAAATATCAGACGGTCCAACACAGACTGAGGTTCTGAGGACGACTGCAACATCACTCACCTGATAACGGCAGCACAGTCCCTGTGTAAACACTGTCGCTGTAGCAACGTGTGTGTGTGGGGAGGAGAGCGAAGCCACCCACGCCTCGACCGTCCAGAAACTGGCATCTGGAAACCATCACACACACACACACACACACACACACACACACACACACACACACACACACACTCCCTCCAGCAGACAGAGAGTGCAGGTCGGAAAATGTGTCGGTGTCTGACACACGTCGGCTTCATTGCGAAGACAAACGCTAAGTTTCTGTGCATCAAACGATGAAGGACTGTCTGTTAGAGCAGCAGAGGATGAGGAGGCAGCAGCTTCATCATCCTTTAGAACGGCATCGTCATGGAGACAGCTGAGCGTAAGAAGACTGGACAGAAACCGGATCAGCTGTAAACTGATTAGAATAGAATCCTCCACCTCTTCCTCCTGCAGACACACACTGATGATGATGATGATGATGATGATGATGATGATGGTTAATCATCTGCGTCACACTGACACCACACACTTGTCATGTCAAACCTCCTCACAGCTGCTGCAGCCGACTACAGGATGTTGACTGTTGATTCCCCCTCAGCGTCGTCTTCCTCTCACACTCCTCATCCTCAGCTTGACTCAGCTGATATCTGAATCTTTTCTGTGTGACAGTGACGCAAACTGAATGTTGTTTAGTTTCAGACTGTTTTGAATAATAATCTTTACTCTTTCTAAAACTAAAAATAAACCAGATCAAATGCAGATTAATCAATAATGATAATGATCGTCAGGCCAGGTGAAGCAACGCTGCCTTCTCTGTGATCAATAAAACTGTCTGCAGAATCATGAGAAGAAATTTAAAAGCTTCTGACTCTGTTTGTGGACAGAAAGTTAACTGTTAAGCCACAAATAAGATTTAAAACGTGTAACGAGCAGACGAAGCTCAGCTCAGCGGTCGAGCTGCGCAGGCAGGACTCAGTCTGAGGGTGGGAGACGAAGCCAAGTCACGTGAACATGCAAACAACACAGATCAGATACTGAACATTCACACTGTTTTCTGAGCAGCTGAAGATGATGAGTGCTTTTATTCTGGACACCATGAGCCTCACTGGTATTAAACTGGTGTTGGGTCAGACTGAAGTGTTGCTTCTCCTGTTCCGGAGCATTTCCAGCGCAGGAACTTCTCCTGAGGAACAGGAACCCGTGAGACTCGTAGAGCTGCATGTTGCATTGTTGTTCACCTGGTGTTTTTAAAACTCACTTCTGCAAACACAGTTTCCTTAACCAGCAGTGGTCCACACCAGTGACTGGTAACCAGTAAATGGTTTATTTTTCTAAACCTGTTTGTCCACTGATGAGCGATGAATATCTGCAGATGATTATATCATTTCATCTCTTTTATTTTCAGGTCTGCTCCAACATGGCTGACGCCGAGGTCTCCCTGTCCCCCGCTCTGCGGTCGCTCCACCACAGCCCCTCCCACTCTGCCC